>CM035170.1:127627808-127920913 GCA_020205615.1 Panax quinquefolius
AAATTGGGCTAAATGACCTTCTCTTCTTGCAATTTCCACTTCTATTATCTTTGCCATGATTACCACCACAAGTGGTTACCATTCTTGGCATGATAATTTCCCCACGATGGTTATCATTATTCGATGGCGAATTTGCCACCGAAGATGATTATTATCGTGTTGTTGGTCGTTACCTTTTGTTTAAAGTGAATCAACACTCTCATGTGCTTCATTGCTTATCTCGGCATTTTCAGATGCCATTCTCAAACACCGTCACAAAACAAGGGTTAATTGACATATCACATATTATCCCTATACTCGACCACCAATTAAATACCAAATAAATTTAGATAGGTCATACTAAGCGAAGGAATTCCCGTCTCTCCCTCCTAGTTCTTATCTCACATCTCGGCCGGGATCATATCCCTAAGCTCGATACCAACCGTGACGCCCCCAAAATTAGGTATCGTCACCCATCTTGGGTCGCCACTTACATGGTACATAAATTTAAATACAACTTACTAATATAAGCGTAGTGTACAATACGACATAAAGCGTGAGTTTGAATACAAATATTGTCTACTAGATATTATACAAACTCAAAAGGAGTCCTCATTACAACTATTATCACACTATTTCATGAATAGTGAGGACTACTAATGCTATCCTCTCGGACCATTACTTCGTTCCCGACTCGTCCCGGCTATGTTCTCATTTCACGAAGAGAAACGGTGAAAGAAAGGGTGAGCTCAACTAGCCCAAGAAGAAATATTATGACTAAGATAATGCGAGAATAAATTATCATTAGCCTTCAAAGTGTTAAACCGATAAAATACAATAGACAAACCGGTTTAAGCTGCGGTGGAATAAGCAATCCATTAAAAGAGTCAAGTAGAGAATAAAAGTCTACTATCTTTTAGGTTTTAAAAGGTTTTCATCAATTTTTATCATTTGAGACTCGACTTAATAAATAAACCACCACATCTAATCATCCCCGTACCACTGGTCGAGGATTTTCATCAAATTATCAATGGTGGTGACTATACCGAATCACCCCTGGTCATAATCATACCAAAAACTATCCATCACTTGCATTACAGTGCCCATCGAGGACTTTTGTCACATCATTTATATCAAGTCATGATTATACCGAATGATCCCCGGTCATAATCATACTAAGTTCATCTATGCACGTAAGCCAAAGATAACATAATATAACATGAGGATGATGACAATGACATAATAATTCAATAAAACAAGTTCAAGAATTATTTAATCCATGAATTATTAACGCCCAAATTGTCAACACGACATCTTGCTTTCAGTAGAGTAAAATTCAAGAATGATCGGAAGAATATTTCCATGAAAAGATATTGGATGAAACGCAAATATCAAGGATATTCTACTAATTTCATGGAGTATAAGTCAAAGTTTTAACCAACCTGGGTATAATAAAGAATGGAATAACAAAAGAAATCACCATGCATGCGGTGCCGCAGAGGCGAGTTATTCAACAGAATAATAATAACGGAACCGGTCGGTGAAATTCACACCGACGGGATGTTCCAACAGAATAATAAAGATGGAACCGAGATCCGTGTAAAACACACAGATAGGATATTCCAACGAGAATGATAAAGAGCGGAACCAGTCGGTGTAAAACACATGCATGCGGATGTTCCAACAGAATAATAAAAAGCGGAACTGTAAGGTGTAAAAAACACATGATGTGGATGTTCCAAAGAATAATGAAGAATGTCACCAAGTATAGGGTAAACCAGCGATACAAAAGTTATTCCAATGAATAATAAGCAATGGAATAACATAAGGATTTCACCAAGTATAGGTATCACAGCCACAGATCTGAGTTATGTATAGGGTATATCACTTTTTGAGTTATTCCAGCAGAATAATAGTGAATGGAATAATGAGAAGTTCTCTTCAAGAAGAAAGAATAACACCCCTTACCTAGTAAAAAGAACTGAATATAGAAGTAGTGAAGTAGCGAGAATACTCTTCTTCTTTCTATAATTTTCTCTATAGCTTCTCTCTATAATTTCTCTCTCAGAGTTTCAATGAATTCGTAAGAAAATAATGAAGGAATGAGCTTCTATTTATAGGAAAATGGAATGCATAAGAATTAATCCATGAAACGGTCCAGATTGATTTACTTTAATCGGCGGTTCATATTTAAAAAAAAATCTTTTAAATAAAATATAATATATTCTATTTATATAAAAAATATTTTACTATGCAAACACTATGCAATACTACGCAAAACACTACGCAAACTACTATGCATAATAAAATATAATATATTCTATTTATAGAATAACTTTAATAAAGTATTCTATTTTATATAAAAGATGTTTCATTTTATTACGTTAATAATACTGAATAAAACAAAAAGCGTCATTATCGCTATAATAATTCATATTATTAATCGATGATAATGGAATCAAACCGAGTGACTTCTCACATAAGCATCAATAATCAATACTGGTGTCTTTCTTACTGCGCAACCACACGTATTCATTGTACTTTTACTTACTGAGTAGTTCAACAAGAACTACGGTAAAACTTCCGCCGTTATTTCAATAAAATATTTTTGTCGTTTTCTCAATCCGACAATAATTACATTGTAGGGTCCACCAATGATTGAAACAGTTATACGAATATTCCCGCTAAACCGAATATTCCCAGACCAATCGAATATAATATAACCGCTTGCAGATACTTTGCAAAATTTATAAATACTACCCACAACTATAATATTATCTCAAATTCACACCATAATATTAAAAAATTATTTTGACAAAATTTAAATCTTTATTGATAAAATCTGGGGTCTCGCGAATATCCTTGATATTTGCGTTTCATCCAAAGATCTTTTCATGAAAATATTCTTCCGATCATTCTTGAATTTTACTCTACAAAACAAAGATCATATTGATAATTTGGACGTTAATAATTTCTCGGATAAAATAATTCTTGAACTTGTTTTATTGAATTCTTATATCATTGTCATCATCCTCATGTTTATATTTTTTTAAAGTCATCTCGTGGGCTTTAGTGTATAGATGGACTTGGTATGATTATGACCTGAGACTATTTGGTGTAATCTTGACCGTAATGTTACAAATGATGTGGTAAAAATCCTCGATGGTGGTAGTAGTGCATCATTGATGACGTTGTTGGCATGATCATGACCATTATTATTAATGAATACACAAATATTCTTGGCCCGAAAGGCATGAATAATTGTGGTCGTGATACTAAAGAATATCCTTGGAAGTAGTATGCGAGGGGTGATTCGATGATGTGGAATATTTATTAAAAGTTGAGTCTCAATTTATAACAAATGATGAAAAACCTTTTAAAACCTAAAAATAGTAGATTTTATTTTCTACTGACTCTTTTAATGGATCAGATATTCACCGCAGCTTAAACCGGTTGTCTATTGTATTTTATCGCTTTAACATTGTTGAAGACTATTGATAATTTATTCGCATTATCTTAGTCATAATATTTTTCATGGGCTAGTTGAGCTCACCTTTTTTTCTTTCATGCGTTTCTTCGTGAAATGAGAATATATATATGACGTTAGTCTGGGAAACGAAAGTGATGGTCCCGAAGATAAGATTAGTAGTCCTCACTATTCTCGTGAAATAGTGTGATAATAATTGTAATGAGGACTCCTTTTTGAGTTTGTATAATATCTAGTAGACGATATTTGTATTTAAACTCACGCTTTACGTCAGATGTATACCTACGTTATTATGTTAGTAAGTCAGATTTAAATTCCGTACCATGTAAGTGGCGCACCCAAGATGGGTGATGTATACCTAATTTTGGGGCGCGCCACAACTTTGCCAATGAGAGGTTTGGTCATCTAATTCATCACAAGAAGAATAAATCCTTATTCGAAAGCCCCCTCTTCCAGGAACCGCTGTCATTGTCAAGATTGTGATTTCGTAATATTATTTGTGAATAATTAATTATTGATAAGGAAAATATTCATTTTATGTGGTTATAGATGGAGAAAATTTTTAATGTGACAATTGTTAAAAATTGATATTTTATCTTTTTGATAAAATATATTATTATATTCTGATAATATAATAATGGTGATATTTTTACAATGAATGTGATATATGAATAAATGAGGAGGAAGAGTAGTTTTGTTGCATTAAATGCTAAACACATGTTTTGTGTGTTACAAAAATATTTAACACATGTAAAAATGTTGGTGGACACAAATTTTGATTTGAAATTTGATTATATTTTGTAAAATCGTCCGTTTGTGGATTTGGCCAATTTTTGTTTGGAATTTGGAAAAACTTTCTTCTGAAAAGTTGTAGAGAATGAAATTTCCTACGGAAAGGACATGTGGTTCAAATTTTTCTAATAAAGTGGCTATTTATTATGAATTATTGAAGTTCCGAGGTTCCAGAATAATTGATTTTTGAAAGTTTAAAATATTTATAGTTAGAAAAAAATTTTTTCATATGTTTGGTGAGCCCCATTGGTTGTTGAAATGACTGAATTCAGTTATTGATGGTGGGCGTAAGAATTTATAATATATATATTATTATTATATTAAATTTTCTGCTTTGGTGTTCTAAGCAATTTCCTATAAATAGGTGCTTAGGTTAGAATTGAAAATCACACCAGAAACTGAAGTTTTCTCTCTATTTCTCTTTCTATATTATCGAGTTTATTCTTGTGAGTATTTTGATATCTTGAGTGTTGCTATACAAGGCAAGTTCGATTCGTGCGTTATTCGGTCAAAATCGCTTGCTCTTTTGAGGTAAAGGGATATTGTCGTTAGTATGTAAGGGTTATTATGTTTTTCAATTTGAAATTTTTTCGAACCTTTAAAATTTGGAAAAATTTGAAATGATATTTTGATGAGTTTTGTAGATTGTGTCCAAAAATGACGATTTTGGATGTATAGATTAGGAGTTATGGATTTTTATGAGAAAAGACTATTTTAAAAGTAACCTCTTATAACTCCTTGTGATTAACTCCAAAATTGATGAAATTTTTATTGGGAGTACATCTATATAATATCAGTATACTCTGTAAATTTTGGAATTTTTGGATAAAAGTACAATTTATGATAAATGCCTGAATATTCGGTGGTTTTGGCCATGTGAAAAATAGTAAATGAATTTTAAAAATTCCGAGAAAAATATATGTTCAATATGGAACTATATTATGCTAAATCCAAGAAAAGAAATATTTTTGGAACTAATTTGGTATTTTTCATAAAAATGTTCTAGTTATGAGTAAATGAATTAAATATGTTATGTGAAGTAAGAAAATTGGAAAATATGATTTTATGGCTTGAGAATCATATATGAGGTATATGCAGATTTTTAATGAGGGTTTTGGTTATTGGTGATGAAATCTTATGAGTTTGGCATGTTAGGATGATTAAATGCATTTATTAGTAAAGTGTAAACAATTAAAATAAATTGTTTATAAGTTTAAGAAATAATTAAAATATTGTGGTAGGATTAATAATATTAAATTATGAGATTATTAAGTAATTTATAACATTTTGATTAAGATGTTATGAGATCATTGATTTATGAATCTTACTCTTGAGATTAAATCTATATGTTGATTATATTGTTTTTATTATCATATATAACATTCTTATAACCCTAATGATGATATTTCTCTTTGACTTGAGTGTAAAGATGGGTAGATTATTGGTATGATCGTGACTATAGGTTCTCTTTGGCCAGTAGTGCAAAGTTGAATTATTGACTGGTATGATTATGACCATTGAATTTATAATTGAATATCTTTAACTTAAGTGCAAATGTGAATTGATCAACATATATGGTTATAATTATGGTTTATATAAATTCTGAAATGATTATGTATTTCTTTGAGATATGAATATCTTTGGCATGTAGTGCAAAGATCAATTATTGATGAATATCTTTGGTCCAGTAGTGTAAAGATGACGTTGTTGAATATATCTTTGGCATGTAGTGCAAAGATGACTTGTTATTGAATATCTTTGGCATGTAGTGCAAAGATGAAGCTGTTGATGAATATCTTTGCACGCAAGTGCAAAGATGAATTTATTAGTATGATTATGAAGCGCAGAATCGTGATTTGGTATAACCATGATCTTTGATGTTTGAGGTAAAAGAAGTGATGAAAATTATCTTCGTCTTGGATACGAAGAGGAATTTAGAACCACAATTATGATTATAAGTTATTCACATGTGATTGTGAGCGAGGCTCGTTGATTGATGTTCTGAGGATAAAACATTGTTGGTGGACTTTTAACTTGGAAGAAGATAATAAACTTTATGATCTATTTGACTCTTCTAATTGATCGCTTCGTTCATTTGAACTATGGTTGAAAATTTTATCATCTACCATATGTTCTAAATCTCGATTTACTCTTCGATGAAGGCTATTGATAATTTATTTATCTTTAGTCATGATATATATTCTATCGAAGTTAGTTGGTTTCACCCTTTTTCGCATAATTCCTTTCGTGTAATAAGAGTGTATTTGGGTCGAGCTGAGGGGTAATAGGGAATAGAGCGGTGGTCATCATTTAATAGTTATATTTGGTGAATCAAATAGGTGAAGCGAACCCAACGTTAGAAGGGTGTTTTGCCACTATTATCATACAAGATGTCTAAAGACATACAACCTCGTGTCATCATAAGACATGGTTGTGCACATCCACTTACTGAGTATATCTACGCGCACTACCTATATGATCTTGGTGTTTGTTTGAAATATAATTCTCAATTAGAGACAGTGAAGATAATTATATGTCAAGAGAAGACTCACCAATTTGGAAAAAATATGATAAGTAATCTTCTCGTTTTTTCTTTTGGGGTCTATTAGTCAACCAAGGATAATTTCGTGGGCATATGATATCTATTATAACCTAGACGCATGGCCTCCTATATACGAAGGTTTTCTTGAGCATTTCCCAAAGATTTTAATTTCTAAAAACAGCTTATCGACTGTACCTTTATGTAAGTGTGTCATTGTGACACGCTTATCCAAGTTGGTTTCAGAGTCACAGTTGTTATATATTTGTATCAAAATGCACAATATATGTGTTGTTGTATTTTGTACGACAATTGTAATAATAAAGTTGTAGTTATTTTCTGTACCATGTTTTTGGCGACTCAGAATGGGTTGGATGGAATGGACCTATTTTGGGGGCGTCACACCAAAGGGATCCAAATGCTATAAAATTAACTTCAGAGTAAGTTGGTCAATTTATCAATTGACACAAAATCACTTTCTGTCTGCGTGTCAACATTTTATTAGTCAATTGACTAAAATTAACTTCATGCTAACCACTCCCGTACTAAAGGAAATGAATTTATTTTTTCTCAAAAGGATGAATAAGGTACATAAAGTGATATGTCATTTAGTGAGATTCATTAACATAAAAAAATAAAATTACTCATCATTTTATATAATTATTTATCTTTTTATTTTTCTTAATTTGTATGTAAATTATATTTTATTCATATTTTTAAGAACGGAGGGAATATAATTTAGTATTAATGGTACATTTTATCCTAAGGCCCCGGGGAGCCCAAGAAGGGGTCGACTGAATTGTAATATTGCGCCGTAAAAAATAAAATTTTACCAATAGGTTATTTATTGTAGTTGTTATATGGGGGAAAGAAGAAAAAAGAAAAAAGAAAAAGAAAGCATCTTTGGGCTTTGAAAGCATATTCTCTTGATAAGCGTACCGGGCGAGGGAAGGCGCCTAAGTTTGACCCTCAACTTAAGTTATGCCGTAGAGTGAGAGCCCAAACGTGCTGGGTGGGATTGATGTACACACATTATGGCACTATTGGACATTTGGATTGCACCAAAAAAAAAGAAAACGTATACAAATTTATCACACTACTATTTGCTTGCTACTCAGTCTATATATAGCTACCTATTCCAGAGCATATGGATATGGATCTCAACTCTCTCTCTCTCTCTCTCTCTCTCAGTTTCACCTTCTGATCATTCCCATTTGTAATCTTTCATCATTGTCTTACTCAAGTCTTATTCACCCTGATACAGGTACCCCATTAACTTCAACATTGTAATCTATCTTTATCACTTTATGGGTCTCAAAGAAAATCATCAATTTTGATTTTTTTATTATATATGCAATCAGGCTTGATACATTTTGATTTTTGGGATACACGTGGGTTTTTATTTTTTCTGGGTCGTGATCAAATTTTGTGGTCAGTGGTTTCATTTTTCAGGGTTTTTTGAGTAGAGGAGTTCATTGATTTGGTCAATAATGGCTAATCGGAATTTAGAGAAATTAGCATCGATAGATGCTCAATTGAGGCTTTTGGTACCTGCCAAAGTGTCTGAGGATGACAAACTTGTGGAATATGATGCTCTGCTTCTTGATCGGTTTCTTGATATTCTTCAGGATTTACATGGCGAGGATCTTAAGGAAACGGTACGATGTTTCTCCTAATCGCATTTTTGTTTTGAGGGCTGAAATGTTCGATTTTGATTTTGATTTTGATTTTGATTCTGCCCACAATGTTAAGGACTTGAGATTAGTATTGAGATTCTAGTTTAGTATTGATTGAACTGTTGATGATCAATTTTAGATGATCAAAGTTTGCCACAGATTGGCCTTTTGGGTTATTACTATACTCAGTTATGCATGAATTTGATTGAATTAAGGAACCCATTTTGGGTGTTTGAGATTTGATTAGAAGATTGAGCTTTTATTTGATTATGATGAAAAAACAATATTTTATCTGATAAATGGTGAAAAAGATTGGATTTTTATGTCAAATTTTGATTGAATGCTTACTTGTTCATCAAGATTTTTGTTTGAGAAACAGATTTTGAAATTCTTTTTTGTGGTCTCTAGATGCTTGTTTGAGTAATTTCAATTCATAATGGGGTCGAGGAATGTCCATATAATACATATAGATTTTACTCAGTACTTATAAATAGGGGCTTTGCTTCACTTTAGTTGTTTCTAAGTACGATGTTTATATACTTTTGTATCTAGTGTAAGTTGCTTCTGGTGTTTGACTTGTAAAGGTTCAAGAGTGTTATGAGCTTTCTGCCGAGTATGAAGGAAAGCGTGACCCAAAGAAGCTGGAGGAGCTAGGACAGGTGCTAACAAGTTTGGATCCAGGGGATTCAATTGTGATTGCAAAAGCCTTCTCTCACATGCTTAGTTTGGCTAACCTGGCTGAGGAGGTTCAAATTGCTTACCGTAGAAGGAACAAGTTGAAAAAGGGGGATTTTGCTGATGAGAACTCGGCAACAACTGAATCAGACATTGAAGAAACTCTTAAAAGACTTGTTGTGCAGCTGAAAAAGTCTCCTGAAGAAATTTTTGATGCGCTCAAGAATCAAACTGTTGATCTGGTCTTTACTGCACATCCTACTCAATCAGTTCGTAGATCTTTGCTTCAGAAGCATGGAAGGTTTGTCCTCAAATTATTATGGTTGTTGATCTATGTAATCTTAAGCAATTATTTGGTTTATACTTCAAACATGTCTTAATACTTCGAGGAATTTCGTTTTCTTAGTATATTATCCATCTTTTGTTCAGGATAAGAGACTGTTTAGCCCAGTTATATGCCAAGGACATTACTCCTGATGACAAGCAGGAGCTTGATGAAGCCTTGCAGAGGGAAGTAAGTATCACTCTTCAGCCAAGTGGCATCATAAAAATTTTAAAATTTTATGTTTATAGTTACTACTCCTCTATTCATATTAAGTGTCTTTTTAGAGGCACACTTATTAAGAAATAACACAAAATGTCTTTTGTATCCTTAATTAATTATCCACAATGGTCCAAAATTTTAAAATTAAATAGAGGGTAAATTAGGAAAAAAATTTATAGATTACTTATATTAATAAAATGAAACTCTCCAAAACGTATTACACTTAATATGAATAGGAGGGAGTATTACTTATCTGGGAAACTAGAAATAAAACAACATTCTTATCATTACAACAGGAACTGAAATTTGTTTCTTATAAATTTATTAGCTTCTTCACATAGGATGTCGATAGTGTTTGAGGGGTTATCTTTGCCAAATATTATGGACTAAATTAACCATTCATCACTTTTTACCGCTCTACAAACATGTGACTTAGGTTTAATTTGGAATTTACATTACATCTCTACACAAAAAATCCGTACCCTACTTTGACATGTGTCTAGCATTTGACTAAGTTTTTGCTCTGCTTGCAATTAGATCTATGATTGCAACCTTGAAATGAGAAAGTGTTAACTTGCTGTGTTTGTAACATAGTTGATTTTCTTTTTTTTCCTTTCTATCTTTATGCAGATTCAAGCTGCTTTCCGTACAGATGAGATCCGGAGGACGCCTCCGACCCCACAAGATGAAATGAGAGCTGGAATGAGCTACTTCCATGAAACAATCTGGAAGGGTGTTCCCAAATTTTTACGACGTGTTGACACAGCTTTAAAGAACATAGGGATAAATGAACGTGTTCCATACAATGCCCCTCTTATCCAGTTCTCTTCCTGGATGGGAGGAGATCGTGATGGTATTGATCCTTTATCTTGTAGACTGTTGCATATGTTATTCTAATATATGTATTCTAAATTCTTTTTGGAATACATGCAAATTTATTGCGTTAGTTTTGTGTATTTTCATTGGCTGCATTGTGGTTTTGTTGATGGAAAGTCTTTGAGAGTAGAAATAAAATCTGTGTGGGTACATGCTCACCTATGTCTGAAATCAAATGCAGGTAATCCAAGGGTCACTCCTGAGGTGACAAGGGATGTTTGCTTATTGGCCCGGATGATGGCTGCTAACTTGTACTTTTCTCAGATAGAGGATCTCATGTTTGAGGTATAAAACTACCCGCCATATACTTGAATATTATTGTAGATATGCCTTAGAATCATTATTATGCTAATTCCAAATATTCTTTGCCAGATGTCTATGTGGCGATGTAGTGATGAGCTTTCCATTCAGGCAGAGGAACTCCACGAAATGCAAAGAGAGATGCAAAACACTATATAGGTAATTAGTGCAGTAGTTTAAAGGATTCTTTTCTGCCACTTTCTTCTGTTAAAAGTTTAGGAAGTAGAATTCAAGTAGATGAGGCACTGCTTGATAACTGGTTAGTATTATTTTTAAATGTGTTTTTGCCTCTATAAATAAGTCAGGCGCAGGATACCATTATAGAAAATCTGGATTGTTTATCTGTAATATTTTTTTACTTAAGTTCATGATTTTCTCTTCCCGTGTTGGTTTGCTTGTCCCAAAATTACTCATTGAAAGCTTTTTCATGTTTCAGAGTTCTGGAAACAGGTTCCTGCAAGTGAACCCTACCGTGTTATTCTTGGTGATGTGAGGGATAAGTTGTATCATACTCGTGAACGTTCTCGTCATTTATTATCATATGAAAGGTCTGATATTCCAGAGGAGGCGACGTACACCAGTGTTGAGCAGGTATCTCCATTTCTTTGATTTTTTTGTAAGTTCTGGCAAAAGGTTGTTAAGAAACGAAGTGTCTTCTTTCCTTATTCCACATATTGCTAATGCATACTCATTTCCTTGCACACAGCTATGAATTCTTATTTCTTAAAATATATTGTTGTCTGGTGCATCCTCATTTGTTATTATTCATCTCCTCTCTGTATTCTATTGTACAATTCAGGTGCCGACTAGGCTTACTGCCTAAGCCTCTCATTCCAGTAAAATAAAATGTCAGTCATTAACTCTTTATATAATTGGATGATTCACTGATTATATTTCAAATTTTATGTAGTTCTTGGAACCTCTTGAACTATGCTACAGATCTCTGTGCGCTTGTGGTGACCGGTCCATTGCTGATGGAAGCCTTCTTGATTTTCTAAGGCAAGTCTCCACCTTTGGTCTTTCACTAGTGAGACTTGATATCAGGCAAGAGTCAGATAGGCACACTGATGTCCTTGATGCCATTACCAAGCACTTGCAAATTGGTTCCTATCGAGAATGGTCTGAAGAACGCAGACAAGAATGGCTTTTATCTGAACTCAATGCAAGCGCCCACTGTTTGGGCCAGATCTTCCGCAAACTGAAGAAATTGCTGATGTTTTGGAAACATTGCATGTCATAGCAGAGCTCCCATCAGACTGCTTTGGAGCGTACATCATCTCAATGGCCACAGCACCATCTGATGTGCTTGCTGTGGAGCTTCTACAACGTGAATGCCACGTGAAGAAACCATTAAGGGTTGTTCCTCTCTTTGAGAAACTTGCTGATCTAGAAGCCGCTCCTGCTGCTGTTGCTCGGCTTTTCACTATTGATTGGTACAAAAATAGGATTAATGGTAAGCAAGAGGTCATGATTGGATACTCGGATTCTGGAAAAGATGCAGGGCGATTTTCAGCAGCCTGGCAGCTATATAAGGCTCAAGAAGAACTTATTAATGTTGCAAAGGAGTACGGCGTGAAGCTAACTATGTTTCATGGTCGAGGCGGGACAGTAGGTAGAGGAGGTGGCCCTACCCATCTTGCTATACTGTCTCAACCTCCCGAAACAATTCATGGGTCACTCCGGGTTACAGTTCAGGGTGAAGTTATTGAGCAATCATTTGGAGAGGAGCACTTGTGCTTTAGAACACTTCAGCGTTTCACTGCTGCTACGCTTGAGCATGGGATGCATCCACCAGTCTCACCAAAACCTGAATGGCGTGCACTTATGGATGAAATGGCTGTTGTTGCTACAGAAGAGTACCGCAAAACAGTTTTCCAAGAACCCCGATTTGTCGAATATTTCCGCCTTGTGAGAACCACACTAAACTTTGTCTCATTTTATCTCCCACGTGTTATTTTCAATGTGAATGATCATTGTTTTGTTTATTATGACTGTAGGCCACACCCGAGTTGGAGTATGGCCGGATGAATATTGGGAGCCGCCCATCAAAAAGAAAGCCAAGTGGTGGTATAGAATCACTACGAGCTATCCCCTGGATCTTTGCCTGGACGCAAATCAGGTTTCATCTACCAGTTTGGCTTGGCTTTGGGGAGCATTCAAATACATCATTCAGAAAGACGTTAAGAATCTCCAAATGTTGCAGGAAATGTACAACAAATGGCCTTTCTTTAGGGTCACTATTGATTTAGTTGAGATGGTGTTCGCCAAGGAGACCCCGTATCGGGCTTTGAATGACAAGCTCCTTGTTTCTCAAGATTTATGGTCATTTGGAGAGCATTTAAGGTCTAACTACGAAGAAACAAAGAGCCTTCTTCTCAAGGTAGACTTCCTATGAACGAACATATACTAATAATTCTTGTTTTCTGCTGCATTCGTTATATTAGTAACATGTAAATTTTTATCTGATCTTTTTTGTAGATTGCTGGACACAAGGAAATTCTTGAAGGAGATCCATCATTGAAGCAGCGACTTGCCGCGTGATTCCTACATTACAACCTTGAATGTGTGCCAGGCTTACACGCTAAAACGGATTCGTGACCCTAACTATAATGTGACATTAAGGCCACATATTTCCAAAGATTGTATGGAAAACAAAACAGCTTCTGAACTGGTAGACCTGAACCCGACAAGTGAGTATGCCCCTGGCTTGGAGGATACTCTCATCTTGACCATGAAGGGTATTGCTGCCGGGATGCAGAACACTGGTTAAACAATTATATCTTTTCTTCTTTTCTCCTCCCGTTTTTATTTTATGTTTTACAGGAATCTATCATATGTTCTTGAGTTTTTAAGTTATGCTTCTCCTAGAGGGACGATCTTATCATATGTAACTGTGAACTATGTTACTTTCGGAAGAATGAAATAAAACATTACACCTTTAACATCAATGTTAAGCTAAGGAAGGAAATTGATTGATAATTGAAGGGATGAAAGTTCCAAGGGGTGTTTGATAAAAACTGAATGATCCGAATTTGAATGAGTTGAATAATCAATTTTAATGAAAAAAAACTGTTTGATAATTGATGTCTGAATGACAAAATTTTATATATCAACATTACTGAAAAATTCAAATTAGAAAATTATTTAATATTTTAATATAATAAGTATATTTTTTTAATTTTTTTTCAAAAGAGTAAAATGGTTCATTCAAATAAAAAAATCATTTAAAATAAAATCGATTACACCAAGACAATGATACATAATGCCATTTATATTATAAAGCTGAAAAAAATATTTACAGTTATGTTTTAATATCAAATTACAAACGTCAAATTTTTTTATTTTCCTATTTCATATTCAAGTTCATAGGGCACATAATTTCCAAGGTTAGGGGATATCGTGCAAATCATATTCCTCAAAAATTTTCTCCCACTATCAATTTTAGCATGTTATTAATATGAAGTTATTTTAATTAATCCCAAGTAATGTGTGCCAGCTTCATTAGTATAATAATGCAAAGGATAAAATTATTAGATATATCATTCATCATTATAAACTATATATAATATATATATTTTTAACAAAATTAATCTCATGATTTTTGTCATCATTTTAATTGATCAAATATAATTAAATTTAATTATTTGGACCGGAGTGTCACCGGGTTATTGTTACTAAAATTTTAAAATTTGATTAATAATCATACCCGGGAAATATAAATATATACGTGTGTGTGTAAAAATTGGAACATTATTAGACTTCATACACTCAAAGGTTCAAACATTAAAAAATCATTTTGTGAAATATTATAATTGAAAAAAGCTTCCAAGTGGATAAATAATTTTTTCTTGATGTATTTTGATCCCCTCTAAAAATGTTCTAGTTCGTCACCGATTTTACAAGTTCCCTAACTCGATCGTTTTTTTTTTGCTAAGCATTTGAATTTGATTGAATGAATGTATATTGATAAAGAATTTTCAAGTTAGACGTTAACACGGAAGAATATGTTTATTTCATATAAATTTAGTATATATTTAAATTTTATAAATTAATCAGCGTTGTTAGTACGCCGGAATTTACGTTTTTTTGTTGGGCTAGGGAATTTCAAGAAATAATGTATTCTTGAGAGATAAAAGAAATTATTCATGTTTGATTTTGTCACTCTTGAGTATTGAGTTTTGAGTTATAATCATGATTTAATATCTTAAATAGATTTATTATTTATTTGAATTGTATAGAGTAAATATTGTAAAAAATAAATTTAATTATTTTGGTAGATAAATTAATTAATTTTTTATATATTTATTATAATATTATATAATACTATATAATAATAATTTTTATGTTATATTTAATTATTTAAAAAATTATTTATTACATATTAATGTTTCACTAACTTATTGGTCCGACTCAAAATTGTTGGATTTAGATGGAAGTGTTGAAAACATTGGTTCTCAATTCACTTAAACTTACTTAAACCATTTAGACAAGAAATACATATATATTATGCATTTCCACAAACAATACAGCAAAGATATAGCGCGGGTTGAGATTTTCAAACAGAAATTCCAGAGAGAAAGCTGAAGTTGACCTCTCATGACGACGAGGCAAAGACGGCCACTGAACTTTGAGCCTAAGTCGGCGTATTCCTTCCCAATTCGGCGTCGGCGTTGGAATCGCATTCGTTTATGGAAAGCATGATATAACCGGGGAAATCGGACGGTGACGAAGAGGCAGACAAGGGAATAGAGTTCTTCTTACCGGTGTTTGCCCTAGGAATGCTGAGGTATATTAAGAGCGCAACTACTATTTATTATACATGACTGTGATGAGGTCTTCAATGGGTGGCTGGGAGCCCTTCACTACCAAAATCATCTAATATACAGGATGAATGTTTTCAAAATTGGGAATACAGGTCCTTTTCAAAACAATAAATCCTGAAGCACTACCAACATCTATATATGTATGTGTATTTATCTATACACGTGAATTGTCTCCATATTTGTATAATCAAGCTGGAATGATGAAATGTACTTTCGAGTTATTTGGTTTGCTTCTAGTTATAATAATTGTGAGAAATTAGAAATTCCTAGTTTAGGTAAATGCATTTCAAACATGTGTAATCAGTTTTAATATTCTAATCCCTGTTACATAAGAAAAGTTATATGGAGTGAGTCTGTTCGTTGCTTTGGTGGAAAGGTTTGAGATTGATTTTTTGATTATGTGCTTTATTAAGTTTTATGTAAGAGTAATTATGCATGAATTTTGACAAGATATGATTGAAATTACATTGATGTAGTCTTTCTTTGTCCATGTTACACTTGGGATGACCTGACAAGTGTGGATATTAGCTTGTGCATAAGTTTATGTTCTGAATAGTTGAAGCTAGGTGTTTAAAATTTACCTGCTCTGTCTCGGCCTCAGGATATTTGATGCTACTATGCAGTTGCTCAACCTCTGTTTAAAATTTTTCCTTGCATCCAACCTTATAGCATTTGGAAATTGTAATATCTTGAGCTTGTATAACTGAACTGCAGCACTCATGGCAACTAAGAATCATATTTATGACTTTTTTAAGTCAAACAGTTGACATAATACTTGAAACAACTATTAATATGAGGACATAAATCAAATGCATGTAATGGACTTGTGCAAGTTGCATTCATTTACACTGCACACTCTTCCCTCTGCTGTTTGTTATGATTAAATGGTTATAGTGGTACTTTTGTTACTAGAAAATTAAGCGATATATTTTTCTGTTGTTGAGGATTTTCCTGATTAAAAGTATACTGTTTTGTGTTTCTTGCAGTTCTCAGTTTGCACTTCGGTCAAATTTGTACATTCTTTTCCACAAATTAGTGGGTTGGCCAGCTTCCTGTTGGTATGGTTGGTTGGGTGACGAAAAAGTAAGAAATTTGCATACTTCCAAATGTATCATCCGTCGCTATTTTAAGTTTAGTACTACTTTCTTTTGATCAACAGAATGTACTTGACTAAGAATTTTAACATTCCAAGTGAGGCTGTCATTATGTTGTGAGAATATTTCTTGGTCTCCTCTCTGTCATTACTGAGACTGCTCTGGTAGTAGCCCTTTCCAGAAAGTATGGAAAAAGTCTTGCTACTTACATGCTTGCCATGCTATGCTTAACTAGTGGTTGCTTTTTTGCTAGCACGAGTATGTAAGCTTTTTCTTTCCTATTCTACTTTCCTCTGTAGTTATTTTGTAAAGCATCCTTCCCTGTTCTTGCATAGAAATGGTTTCGTATCCTTCAACTTCATCAGATATTAAAATGCACATGTGAAATTATTCACAGGTTTCTTACCAAGTTCATTCTCAATGTATGCTATTTCTCTGTTGTCAGCATTATTTCTTTTTGAGAAACATGCCTGCCATGGCAGTTGTAGTCGCAGCAATAGGAGTTATTCTTGGATGGCCTTTTTCGATGTTGGCTTTTCTACCGGCTACTATATAGTATTCTTTAACAAGAACGCTTAAGCAAACATTTTTCTCTGGGGTAGTCACTTCTATTGCTGCTGTCTTGGTAAGTAGAGTTTAATTCTTTTATTCTTCTCTCTCTTTTTATTAAATTATTAATCAAGTTCAATCTTTGACTTTCAGGACCATAATTCTGCAGTATTGAGTTAAAATTGTCTACATTATATGTACTGTAATATCGTTCCCTGGTAATTATTTTTAAAATTCATTTCAGGCACTTTCTATACTTGTTGACCATTACTACTACAGAAAATGGACATTATCTGTTCTGAATCTCTTATTATATAATGTCTTAGGAGGTGGTGAGAGAGCCATTTACGGCACTGAAGGCCCATTATATTACTTTAAAATGGATTTAATAATTTCAACTTCAGTTTGGTCTTGCTCTGCCTGTTTCTGGGATTTCTCTTCTCCCGATTGCTAGGAAGAAATATGCTCCAGACTTGCTGGTTGTTGTCTCACCTATGTATATCTGGATAGCATTTATGTCTTTGCAGCCTCATAAGGAAGAAAGGTTAAACAAATTCTTGATTTCATATTTCCTTTACATAGTTGTATGTAATTCTGAGATATGAAGTGATCTCCTTTTTATTTTTATTTTTTTATCTCGTATGTTATCTTGGTGGTTCCAATCAGTCTTTTTGCAGCTGTAGATTGTTTCAATGGCCTTGAATATATATTTTATTTTTATCAAGAATTTTATGACTGAAGCTCTGAACTACTAACACTCTAATGTCATTAAGATCATACCTTGTTTCTTTAGTTTTTGGATTGATAATTTGAAGGTAACTAGAACACAATGTTGCTTGATGTAATCGAGGTTGAAATTTTATTTTATATAGTGCAGATGGAAATTTAAATTGAACACTTCACTTACTACCACTGCAGATTCCTCTATCCAATATACACACTTGTTTGCATAGCTGCTTCCACTGTTATCGACAGTTTTCCTGATCTTTTCCAGGACAAGTATAATTCCAATGATAAATCTCTGGTTGTTATGGTGAGCTGGTTCTGTATTCAAACAATTACCTCATGCAATCTCATTTATCTACGAGAGTTACTATAATCTCTGTTTTTTGACCTATGCAGGTAACTGTGCGAGTTACTATAACCTCTGTTTTTTGACCTACGCAGATAGCTAAATATCTCAGACCTTTTGTTCTTGGCATCATTTTATGTGTTTCCCATGCTCGAACATTTTCCTTAATTCATGGTTATTCTGCTCCTTCAGAAATTTACAAGCACTTGGAGTATTACGATATTGGACAACAAGGTGAGAATTATTACTTATTGTATGTCGTATAGGTCTTGAAATAGCAGAAAACACCTAAGACATCTCTCAAATCATATGTACAAATTTTAGATCACAAGTGGTTTTTGACGTTTAGAAGGAAACATATGCATAACTGGTATTAGAAATGCTCACATTTTTAATGTCCTTCAGCACCTAGAAGACTTTTGTCCAGATGATAAATATTATTGGCTTAAAATTATGGAACCACTTACCTTTTCCATTTTAGGATAGGATGAAATTTTATTTCAGAAAAGGGTTAAACTCTGTTTCTATTATCCCTATTTTAATTCATCTATTCAGGGTGATGAAAATTTCCATCTCTTTTACGTAAGCAAAATTAGAAAACTAATATCAATAGGTAGAGTGATAGACTAGAAGTTTCTGAAAGTTGTTCTCCTCTTCCTTAAATTTGGTTGTGGAGTTGGTCTAAATGTCTAATGATCTTCTTGAGGTTATCCGCACGCCCACTCCGAATATCAATACACATCATACAAAAGCATTGGAGTCTTCAGTTGTACAATTCACCAACCCCAGAAATTACAATCAGATTGACTGCTCTAAAAACATTATCGGATGCTCCTCCTGTTTCCATTCTCCATCAAGATGAATGCAGTCCTGGACTCCTGGTGTTGAAAAGTATTCTTGACCCCCAGCCAACAAATATCAATTCACAAGTCTTCAATTACAATTCACCAACCACCAGAATTAAAATCAAATCGACTGCTCTAAAACATTATTACTGGATGCTCCTTTCTTGTTTCCATTCACCATTGACATGAATGTAGTCTGGGTGTTTTATTCTTGACATATCTGAGATTTGAATATAAATAAATGTAGTACTATAGTAGGATGTCCTAATTGATTTAAATGGAAGATCTTATTACTCTTAATTAAATAAAAAAACTAAATCCTCTTTTACTAGCATCAAGCATATGTATGTGGTGAATGAATTATTTTCACGAGCAGATATAAAAAGTTTGTTTGATTCTAATAAGTCTAGTTAAATTTTAATATTATACAATGTTTGTTTCCTATAGCATGATGTATGTAACTCCTTAATCTGGTCCTGTATGTAGCAGGTTTTGTGGTTTGTGTTTGTGTCCCATCATTTTTCATTCCTGATTATGTTGGCCAAGTTGGATGGATAGATGATGGATTCAGGGACTTCTTCCATTTCCATTTAATTCTACCTTGGCTGGCAGTTCATCTGCACCACCTTATTTTAACAATAAGAACAAGGCATCCGATGAGCAATATGTAATTAGATACTTGTCTCTGGACAAGTTCATTTGTTTCACCCATCATTATTCTGTTTTCTTATAATCAGAACTGCTTTATCAAGAACACAACTTTTTTCTAATTGATTTTCACAGCTCCTGGATATTGAGAGGTGTGACTTCCTGATTGAGTTGCAACTTAAACGACCTTACCCTTCTCGAGGAAGTGACTTGTCAACATGGGGTAAGGAACTCTCTATCTCGCCTCTCACACACACCGAGGATACATGTTAAAATGTTGATTTATTTTTCAGGTTGTTGCGGCATTACCTTATCTGGACAAGGAACTCTCGCCTCCTGTGTACTGTTCCTTCTTCATCCCGTGGCTTTGGGAGCAGAAGAATGTTTTTGGCATATACAAACTACTTAGAGAATACCAAGATCTTAGCATACACACACAAGCAGAATTTTCCAACAGTTTCTAATGTTTCTGAAGCTAAGCTGCTTAACTATTAAATAGATTTCTGAGATAACTAATGTGTCTGTGCCACTGAGCCTCTTGCGAATTCAGATTCGGATCATTTCAGTGGAGCTGAGCAAGGAACCTAAATTGAAACCGAAACCGCATCAAAACTACATGTGGTGGTGGTTTCGGCACCATAAAAAAAAATTTTCAAATTAGGTTTATACATAAAACCGAAGCGCGCATGCACATGTTGGTAGAGAAGCCGGAATTTTATAACGTTTTTGACTTTTGTATCATGATTATAATATTAGTGTAATATGATCTTTGTTAACAATATATGTTGTAATATAATTAAACTACTCTTAGTAATAGTATGTTGTAATATAGTAGAGTAGCCTGTAAATTATTATATATAGTTACTAAGAATATTAAAACATAGATTACTAAGAGTATTTAGCAAATATTTTTTGCTTTTTTACTCTACTATATTCTACTCTAATAATTTATATCATATTACTCTATTATATTTAGCTTTTATTTAGACAAAACATTATAAGTAAAGTTATTTATGTTATCAAAATGATATTTAATATTATGTGTGATATTAAATTATTAATTTAAATTGTATAAAATTTTGTTGTTTCAATTGATTTTGGAACCGAAATCATAGAATGTATGGCATTAAAAATGAAATCGCGATCGCTTGCTGTTCAAAATCGCATCGCATCAACTACAAACGATTTCACGTGCAATTTTAGATTTGTTAAACCGTACATAAACGGTTTTTGTATGCATTTAAGTTTTAAACTTCAAAAACCGCATTACGCTTTCAGCCCTAATTCCAGCTAACACTCAAGTTTTTATCTGTGTAGCACTTAAATTGATTTACTAACTAGGTGATCTATTGCTTGTACTTGGACAATGTTCAATTACCAAAAACTCCTTAGTTCCAAAATTATAGAGATATTGTTGCCCTTGGTCAATTCTAGTTTGCACATGGGAGATTCAGTTCTAGTTTGCACATGGGAAATGGTCGAAATGATGAAAATGTTTGAAAATGGCGCCTAACAAGAATGGTAGAGGCCATGAGCCATGGCAAGACAAAAGGAACAAGAAGAAGAAAGAAGAGAAGGACATGTATTATTCATTTTGTCACTATAAAAGTATTTAAAAACATTTGATTTTTTTATTACATTCATTGCATAATATTTTCAAGATATAAATTTTTTATGTGGTTTAATTTGCATTTAGTTAGATATATATTTTCTTTTTTGCTCGTTATAAAGTTAGTAATATACCTCTTTTTTTAAAAAAATAAATAAATTATAAAGTGAGATGAATTTTAAACATTTCATAAATTTTATTTTTAGTTTATTATTATTATTATTATATTTTTAATTAATATTATTGTCCTCAAGGATATTTTTTAAAAAATATTAAAATCTTTATTAGTAAAATGTTATAAATTGTTTAAATTTTTTAAGCGGTATTTGATAAAAACTAAATGTTTGAATGAAAAAATCTAAATCTAATTAAAAAAATTATTTGATAATTGATATATCTAAAACATTTGAATAACAAATTTTTATTATTTTACCCTTCTAAACAAATTTAAAATTATTGTAAATTTATTTAATATTACTTAATATAATAGTTAATATTATAAAAAAAATTATTCATTCAATTCATCCAAAAATGACACTAAGAGGGTGTTTGATAAAAAATCGAATGAATGTGACAACCCCAAAATAGGTCCATTCCATCCAACCCATTTCGAGTCGCCAAATACACAGTATAAACAACTACAACTTTATTACAACAATTGTCGTCGAAAAAATACAATAACTCATGTATGTTGTGAGTTTTGATACAAATATATATATCAATTGTGACTCTTGACACCAAACTTGGGTAGCACGTCACCATGACATCTTACATAAAGGTATAGTTAAAAATTGTTTTAGAAATTAAAATCTTTGGGAAGTGCTCAAGAAACCTTCCCGTATATGGGAGGCTATGCGTTACAGGTTATGATAGATATCATATGGCCACATGTAATTATCCTTGGTCAACCTAATAGACCCCAAAGAAAAACGAGAAGATTATTATCATATTCATTCCAATGGTGAGTCTTCTCTTAACATATCATTATCTCCACTGTCTCTAATCGAGAATTATACTTCAAACAAACACCAAGATTATATAGGTAGTGTGGCGTAGATATACTCAAGAAGTGGATGTGCACAACCCTGTCTTATGATGACACGAGGTTGTAGATGTCTTTAGACATCTTGTATGATAGTGGCAAAACACCCTTCCAACGTTGGGTTCGCTTTCACCATATTTGATTCACCAAATATAACTACTAAATGATGACCACCGCTTTATTCCTCTTTAGGGAGAACCTCCATTCACTAGCCGACCCTGCTACACTCTTATTACACGAAATGAATTACACTCTTATTACCGAAAACGAAAAGGGTGAAGCAAAGGGAGTACAACTCAATAAAAATAAAGAATGACTAAAGATAAATAAATTATCAATAGCCTTCAACAAGTAATAAATCGGAGATTTAGAACATATGGTAAATGATAAAAATTTCAACCATAGTTGCGGTAAATTGAACGAAAGCAATCCATTAGAAGAGTCAAATAGACCATAAAATCTATTATTTTCTCATGTTAAAAGTCCACCAACAATGTTTTATCCTCAGTAACATCAATCAACAATTTTCGCCCACAATCACATGTATAACTCATAATCGTAATTGTAGTTCTAAATTCCTTTTCTCATCCAGACAAAGATAATTTTCATCACTTTGAAACATCAAAGATCATGGTTATACCAAATCACAGTTCATGTTCATAATCATACTAATAAATTTATCTTCTGCACTCACGGGCCAAAGATATTCATCAACAAGTCATCTTGCACTAAAAGCCAAAGATATTCAACAACAAGTCATCTTTACATTACGAGCCAAAGATATTCATCAACAAATCATCTTTGCATTACATGTGCCAAAAGATATTTAACAACAAGTCATCTTTGCATTACGAGCCAAAGATATTCATCAATAATTCATCTTTGCACTACAGGTTAAAGATATTCATTATCATTTCATCTTTGCACTACAAGCAAAAGATATTTAACAACAGGTCATCTTTGCACTACGGGCCAAAGATATTCATCAATAATTCATCTTTGCACTACAGGCCAAAGATATTCCTCAACAGTTCATATTTGCACTACAGGCCAAATATATTCATCAACAGTTCATATTTGCACTACATGCCAAATATATTCATATCTCAAAGAAATATATTATCATTTTAGAATTTATATAAACAATAATTATAACCATGTTAATCAATTCAACTTTACACTTAAGCTAAAGATATTCAATTATAAATTCAATGGTCATGATCATACCAGTTAACAATTCATCTTTGCACTACTGGCCAAAGAGAACCCATAGTCACGATCATACCAATAATCTACCCATCTTTACAATCAAGTGAAAGAGAAATTCAACATCGAGGGTTATAAAATGTTATATATGATAATAAAAATAATATAATCAACATATAGATTTAATCTCAAGAGTAATATTCATAACTCAACTATAATTTGGTTTAAAAAGAAACCAATTTTGTCGTGAATAGTAATTCGTGAATAAGTAACCATGAATAGTAACTCATTAATAGTAACTCGTGAATAGTAACTCATAAATAGTAAAACCCACACAAAAAGGTAGAAATTCCACAATAAAATCCATACCAATATTTCGAGATAATGATATTGAAATAACATTTCTTAAACTTATAAATAATTTATTTTAATTGTTTACACTTTACTAAATAATGCATTTAATCATCCTAAAATGCCAAACTCATAAGATTTCATCACCAATAACCAAAACCCTCATCAAAAAATCAGCATATACCTCATATAGGATTCTCAAGCCATAAAATCATATTTTCCAATTTTCTTACTTCACATAACATATTTAATTCATTTACTCATAATTTGGTCCATTTTTATGAAAATACCAAATCAAGACAAACAAAATTTTTTCTCCGGGATTTAACATAATATAGTCCCATGTTGAACATATATTTTTCTCGAAATTTTTAAAGGTCAAAAATTACGAACCGAAAAAACATAATAAACCCTTAAAATCCCTTTACAATCCCTTACCTACCTCAAAAAAAAGTAGCTTTTCTCGATTGGATATCGGATATATTTCAAGGAAACTTACTTCAGACCGATGAATAGCAACTCACCAAGTATCTAAATACTCACAAAATACACTCGATAATCTAGAGAGAAAAGAGAGAAAACTAATGTTTACGGTGTGATTTTAATTCTAACTTAGCCTCTATTTATAGAAAATGTTAAGACGCCAAGCAGACTTGACTTCACCACCGATGGCTTTTTACCGCTACTATTGCCACCCACCACATTTGAAATAAAATTCAACACATTTCTTCACCAACCACAAGTGGGACCCACTCAATTCTAGAATTTTCCACCAAAATCATATATAAACCTAATTCGAATCAGTCACCTCTTAAAATTCATAACAAATCATTCGTTCATTTTTAACGGTTCAAAATTTGTGAACATATACTCAACTTATATATGTATAACATATCCAAAAATAACAACGATCCAACGGTCAGATTAAAAATTATAACTCACACAATAAAGTTGTAAGAACACTGATTTGATCTTTTAATACCTCCATCCGACAAAAAATATCGATAAAATACCTCAACATTAATTTCTTCATTTATAACCATATAAATAAATCCATCATTTATATTCGCATCAAATAAATATTTCCTTATCATATAAATCAATAATTAATTATTCACAAATAATATTACAGAATCACATTTATAATGACAACCATCGTTCCCAGGAAGAGGGGCTTTTCGATAAGGATTTCTCCTCATGGCCGCAATTAGGTGACCAAACCTCTCATTGACAGAGCTTTCTAGACATTGCCAATAATGCTATCTAATAATATTATTCAAATAATATGAATTATTGATCTGATAATGGAGATACTGTGCAGTGACAATTATTTAAACAACAATAATATAAAATATCAACGCAGCAATTATTGAATCAATAAAATAAAATATTGAACAGTAATTACTGTAACAATTATTGAGTAGTGCCTTCTTACGTAAGGATCAATAATTCAAAAATACTGTGCAATACCGTGTGCTACTGTGCAACCACGCGTATTACTATATTTTAACCACCGGGTATTCCAACAGTGTTAACGGTAACAACTACGCCGTTATTTATAAAAACTCAATTTTGTCGTTTTCTTCATCCGACAGTTATTCTATTATGGGCCCACAAATGGCTGCGCCGTCGTACGAATATTCCCGACAAAAAGAATATTCCACGACCAAACGAATATTCCCCGACAACAATGAATATTTTATAACCACTTGCGTATTTTGAAAATTTTATATATATAACCCTTAACTTTAAAACTTTTATCAATTTAACCATTTACTGAATAATAATTATAAAAAAAATTGAATACTTATATTTCATAAAATTAGGGGTCTTACAATCTCCCCTCCTTATGAAATTTCGTCTCCAAAATTTACGTACACAGTATTTCAAAAAGTTGAGAATACATTGCTTTCATTCAGATTCCATCTTCCTGTCATCATGATTTCTCCATTGTTCATCTCCGTATTTGAGATATCATTCTAGAATACGCTTTAAAAACAAGGGTTAATTGAACAAATTAACATATCACATAATATCCCGATATTATGGTGACCAAACAAATAAGCTTAGGTAGACACACTTTAGCGAAGGATTTACTCATCTCTCCCTCCTAGTTATATTCCCCGATCTCCGCCAGAGACCATATCCCTAAGCTCGATACCAAATGTGACAACCCCAAAATAGGTTCATTCCATCCAACCCATTCACGAGTCGCCAAATACATGGCATACGTAAAATAACTATAACTTTATTACAATAATTGTCGTGCAAAATACAACAACTCATGTGTTGTAAGTTTTGATACAAATATATATATCAACTGTGACTCTTGACATCAACTTGGGTAGCACGCCACCATGACATCTTACATAAAGGTATAGTCAAAAACTGTTTTAGAAATTAAAATATTTGGGAAGTGCTCAAGGAAACCTTCGTATATGGGAGGCCATGCGTCAGGTTATGATAGATATCATATGGCCACAAAATTATCCTTGGTTGACCTAATAGACCTAAAAAGAAAAACGAGAAGATTACTATCATATTCATTCCAATGGTGAGTCTTCTCTTGACATATCATTATCTCCACTCGTCTCTAATCGAGAATTATACTTCAAATAAACACCAAGATTATAGGTAGTCTTGGCGTAGATATACTCAGTAAGTGGATGTGCACAACCCTGTCTTATGATGACACGAGGTTGTATGTCTTTAGACATCTTGTATGATAGTGGCAAAACACCCTTCCAACGTTGGGTTCGCCTCACCCTATTTGATTCACCAAATATAACTACTAAATGATGACCACATCTTTTCTACATTCTCTGCCTAGAGACCACCATTCTATTTCCCTCAACCCAAATTCTACACTCTTATTACCTGAAATGAATTTTGAAACAGAAGGGTGAGCACAACTAGCTTAGTAAAGAATATCATGACTAAAGATAAATAAATTATCAATAGCCTTCAACAATAATAAATCAGAGATTTAGAACATATGGTAGATGATAAAAAAATTCAACCATAGTTGCAGCGGAACGAGCAATCCATTAGAAGAGTCAAATAGACCATAAAATCTATTATCTTCTCCATGTTAAAAGTCCACCAACACTGTTTTATCCCTGTAACATCAATCAACAATTCATGTTCACAATCACATGTATAACTCATAATCGTAATTGTAGTTCTAAATTCCTTTTCTCATCAAGGACAAAGATAATTTTAATCACTTGAAACATCAAAGATCATGGTTATACCAAATCACAGTTCATGTTCAAAATCATACTATTAAATTTATCTTTTGCACTACGGCCAAAGATATTCATCAACAAGTCATCTTTGCACTACAAAAAGTTAAGTAATTAAAAACCCTAATCTAATTACTAAAATTTAATATTTAAATTAGAAAATTTATTTTTCTATTAGAAACCCTAATTAGTGGTTTATAAACCCTAATGACCATTTTTGACCCTAATTGCTTAATTAGCAATTTTAATTAGGAATTATTAATCCTAATTATCAATATTTAAGTTATGATTAAGAAATTTTTATATAATTAGAAAATCGTAATTATAATTTAGAAATATTAATTTTCTATTTTTGAAAACCTAAATTGGAAATTTTAGAAAATAACTTGCAAACCCTAAACCTAAAGCTCAAACCCTAAACTAAAACCAAATCCTAAACCCTATGGTTTGGTCAAATATCAAAATGCCATTAAAATAAAATGGAAAATGACTATTATGCCCTTTGTTAAATAATTGATGGTTGCTTGTAAATGTTGCCCTAAGGTGAGTTGTTTCACCAACCCTAGACTTAGCCATGTGACAAAAATCTCAATGACCAACCAAATTAAAAATGATCAGGATCACATAAACATTATGTCAACATTTTTATAGATTAGAGAGAGAAATGCTACTTTATTTTTCATTTGAGCCAAAGCTTTCTCTCTAAGATTTCAAAATTTGAAAGAGAAAGGAGAGATAAGTTAAGATAATATCATATCTCACTTACACAAGAATCAGATTCAAAGAATCAGATTCAAGAAATCAAGCTCAAAGGTATAAGAACCCTAATTTTAAAAATTCTTAGATTTGATGTTAAATGTTGTAAGTTGTTGAAAGTTGTGTATTAGGTGTCTATAAGTGATGCGGGTTGATAGATCATGGATCTATAACATCTAGATGCACGAATTTAATGTTTTTAAAAAAACTGGAAAAGTTTGAATAAGTAAATGTCGACATCCATATGTCGAGACATTATAGATCTTTATCATTAATGTTTAGGTGTGTTTAATGTTGTAGATCTGTTCTTTGTTGTTAGCTCTTGGATCCGAGAGACTTGAATCAAGTCCGGATCAAGTCTAGATTAAAAGTTACAATTGGTCAAACATCCTTGACCACTTCATTAAAATCGAAATCTGGGTGACCCTGATTTCAGATTTCTTCCGACAAGATGTTGATACCTTGGATCTTGCTTACGGTAATGTATTTGGTCCGGTTGTTGTTTCTGATTTTGAAGTATGACATGAAGACTACATGCTTGCTTAAGCCTTTATTTCACTCAAGTCCCTAATGAATTGTTTTTAATCTTGGTCAAACTAACGACCGATTCGCTTGATGAAGATTCGGAAAACCCGAATCTTCAAGAACAAGTCCACGACATGTAGTTTGGTGGATCAAATCTTCATTTTTGTTATTATTAATCGATCCGATGACATTTTATTGTACCTCGCCATGTGGTCTTCAAGATCAACCCTTTTATTACAATGAATAAGCATGTAATCCAACTTATGAAGATTGAAGAAAGCGAGATGGATCGATCTTCATTTACGAAAACCCAAAAATGAAGAACATCTCTGACATGATATTTGGTTGCTTAGATCTCTTACTGGTGAAATGTTTTGCCCATGATCTTAGTATATAGTTATAGTATTACACGTACACTATAATCTACACACTTTATGTAACCCGAACATAACGCGCTAACAAGGATCAAAAGTTGGTCAAACCAACCCCTAACTAATGACATGAGTTTAGTTTCAGGCAAGAAAGAACACACTATAGCGACGAATTACTGTTCATTATATAAGGATTTTTAGTGACGGTTTATTTATTATTATTATTTTTTGAAATTAATAAAAAATAGAAAAAATAGATTTTATTATTAAAAATACTAAATAAATTCTGAAAAATTATTTTAAATTTGAAAAATAGTTTTTAATTATTTCAAGTATATTTCATAAATATTTAATATTTTGGACTATAAATGGTATTTAATTTATTTAATTATAATATTAAATAAATGATTTAAAATGATTTTAAATACATGAAAAATCATGAAAAATAATATTATGTTATAAGAAAATATTTTAAGTTATTTTTAGTGACTTTTAATATTTTAGGATGAATTTTAATAATTAATCAATATTAATGATAGTTAACTTATTGAATAATTATATTAAATAAATTATGAAAAATAGAATAAATGCTTTATAAATCATATGAAAATGATTTAAGTATTATAAAAATATTTTAAGTTATAAAATATAACTTTTGATATTTTGTCATTAAAATATTAATATTTTAATATTAAAACAATTAATCGGATAATGAATTTAAGTGTTTAAAAATCATATTTTAAATGATTTTAAAGTATTAAAAATACTTTGTGATATTATAAAATATATTATAATATTATGGCATGTATTTCATTAATATTTGATATTAAATAAATATTAATGATAAAAGAATTATGTGGTATTTAATTCATTTAAATACATTATTAATGATTAAAAATATGAGATAATTGGTAATAATTATCTGAAAATTATTAGGAACTTATGAAAAATATTTTGGCTGTTATTAAAATTATCTGAGATAATTGTTAAGTGTTAAGTCAGAGTTTAATTGAACTTAGACTCGAAGAATTGTCCGACTAGACCGTTGGGACATTAAGACTTTGTCGAACTCAAGTCAGACTGAAATAGTTTGACACGATATTTGAGTCTTATATGTGTTATAGGGTGATAGGGTTATATATGTGTTATGTGTTTAGGTTATTACGTGTATATATATATATATATATATATAGTATATATTATATTGTGATGATATTATTCTAATATTGGAGATCTATATTACTAATATTAGGTCTTCTTGGATAAAGCGATATAAATGTGTTGTTGTAGTGTAATCCAGTTCGAGCAAGTTTGTATTTACTTAACTCTACTAAGAGTTGTTTTAATCGGATAAGCTTATGGTTAATCATTGCTGATTGCTATGTATAATTGTACTCTGTACATATTGAAAGTAGTATGCATACAAGCCAATTATGTTTGATGATAAAGCATATACTTTGTAACAATCTTATTCATTTATTAATAAAAAGTATTAATTTATTAAAGGCTTTTAATTATCTACATGATCTTTGTTTTATAATATGTGATAAACCCATAGTTTTAAGCAATGCTTTTAGAATAATGATGATGATCATTCTAATGAGATCTAAATTCTTAGAAAGCTTAAAACTAAAATAGTTCCCAATCATTGGATTACTAAATTGGGGATTAGTAAATCCAGGATAGATTGATACATCGTTGCTTTGCTTCATTGGATGAGGATGATTGATCTCATGATCATTTGTGTGGAACACTAAAAACAAGTATGTAGGTCTTTATTAGAGAATAAGTTCTTTGAGCGTGGCTTCATTAAGGAATACCTAATGGAGTTTTATTTGTCTGTCGATAGAATTCTGTAGTGATAGTAGTCTACAAGTAATCCTTGGACTTGAGATCATCATAGTATCTTGTGTATGATGAGTTATACTTTGACTTATTCCTTAAGACCCTTAGGGTATATCAAAGGGTATGCTTGGGTATAATAAGTTATACATGGAGATAATGTATGATCGATAAAGAATCTACCACTTCAATAAAGAAGAGAAATGTCTATATGATTGATAAATGACAACCTTGAGTAGTCCTTGGCAAGGCGGAATGAAATTAGAAAGGAGTTTTAATTTGCATTATTTGGAGTTGTGCATTTAAGGATCAAAATCATATAATTAAATAAAATAAGACTTGTGATTAATTATGTCTTATATTTAATTGGGACATTTATGGTGGAAGGATTGAATTGTATGTATGGTAACTATTTAAAGGTTCTTTTATGATTAATGTATCTATTGTGCCCCCAAAATTAGGAGAATTTAAATACAACTTACTAACATAATCAATATCGACATAAAGCTGTGATTTTAAATACAAATATAAATCTACTAGATATTATCTGAACTCAAAAGAGTCCTCATTACAATTATTATCAGGATAGTGAGGACTACTAATTATCTACGGGACCATCACTTCGTTCCCAGGCTAAGTCCGACTATATTCTCATTTCTGAAGAAAACGGTGAAAGAAAGGGTGAGCTCAACTAGCCCGATAAGAAATATTATGACTAAGATAATGCGAGAATAAATTATCGATAGTCTTGACAATATTAAGCGATAAAATCTGATAAACATCCGGTTTAAGCTGCGGTGGAATATCTGATCCATTAAAAAAGTCAAGTAGAAAATAAAATCTACTATCTTTTTATGATTTAAAAGGTTTTTCATCCTTTTTTATAATTTGAGACTCGACTTTAATAAATATTCCACATCATGAATCACCCCACACTTTCTGGCCGAGGATATTCTTTAGTATCGCGACCACAATTATTCATACGCTACGGGCGAGAATATTTGTGTATTCATTAATAGTCGTGATCGTGCCAACAATTTGTCCATCGATGCACTACTTCTGACCCGATGAGGATTTTTACCACATCATTTGTAACATTACGATCGTGATGATTGCAGAATAATCTCTGGTCGTAATCATACCAGAGTCCATTATACTACTTCTGAAGGCCCGAGATGACTTTCAAAAAAATATAAACATGAGGATGATGACAATGATATAAAAATTGATAAAACAAGTTCAAAAATTATTTTATCCGGGAATTATTAACGTCAAATTATCGACATGATCTTGTTTTGTAGAGTAAAATTCAAGAATGATCGGAAGAATATTTTCATGAAAAGATCTTTGGATGAAGCCTTGAAATATCGAGGATATTCCACTAATTTCATGGAGTATAGAAGTCGAAAGTTTTAACTTATTTGGGTATAATAAAGAATGGAATAACAAAAGAAATCACCGTGCATGCGATAGAGGCGCCGCAGACGAGGTTATTCAGCAGAATAATAAATAACGGAACCGGGTCGGGTGAAATTCACCGCAAGCGGGATGTTCAACGAAGAATAATAAAAGATGGAACGGATCGGTGTAAAAACACGAGATAGGATATTCAGCGAGAATAATAAAAAAGCGGAACAGGTCGAAGGTGTAAAACACTGAGACGAGGATGTTCAGCAGAGAAGAATAATAAAAAAGCGGAACCGGTTAGGTGTAAAAAACAACGAGACGAGGATGTTCAGAAGAATAATAAAAAAAAGCGGAACCGAGTCGGTGTGTAAAACACCTGAGACGAGGATGTTCAGCGAGAATAATAGAAGAATGTCACCAAGTATAGGGTAAACCAGCGTATCTGAGGTTATTCAGCGAGAATAATAAGCGATGGAATAATGACAGTTCTCTTCATGAATAAGAAAGAATAACACCCACTTACATTTGGTAGGAGATTGAATCTGCTGCGGTGTAGTAACAAAATACTCTTCTTCTTTCTCTCTTATTCTCTCTATACTTTCTCTCTCTATAAGCTTGAATGAATTAAGTGAAAAATAATGAAGCCCTAGGCCTCTATTTATAGAAGATTTCTAGCTTAAGCACTAGCTAGAGTGTGAAAAGAAAAGTGGTGGCTAATGATTGAAAAATGAAATAAAAAGTGGTTTGGCCTTTTAATAATGTGAAGCGACAAGTGGTTCGGCTTTTAATGTGAAGCGACAAGTGGTTGTGGTTGAAAATGTGTAAAGGTGAAACTAAATATGTGTAAAGGTAAATACTATTATGAAGGTAATTACTATTATATAAGGGTAATATACTATTGGCGAAGGTAATTACTATTGTGAAGGTAAATTACTTATTGAGAGGTAAATTCTTATTGTGAGGTAAATTATATTATGAAGGTAATTACTATTTGAAGAGGTAATTATTATTCGATGAAGGTAATTAATATTATTAATGAAGAGACTCTTAGATGATGACATATAGGCCCCCATAAAATAATCAAACTTACCACAAAATTTTTTTTTCATCGACACGTATTTAATCTTTCAACAATTATTAATCATTTTATAACTTGTCGTCTCGATTATTGATTTAATCTTTATAACATATTATCTGACGGATGATCTTTGTGACAATAATTGAATCGATAATATAAGAGATATGATCGCAATTCTTATAGTGATAATTGAAGCGTAAGGTGGTGACTTCTGGCGTAAGCATCGATAATCAATCTGAGTGTCTTCTTATGCGACCACAGCGTATTCTTGTACTTTTTACCTTAGGGTAGTTCAAGCGGTTTTAACGGTAACACCTCGTAGTTATTTTTTATAAAATATTTTTGTCGTTTTCTCGATCAAATGATAATTACATTTGGGGTCCACCGATGATTGAGTAGTTATGCGAATATTCCCACTAACAAAAGAATATTCCCAGGCCAACGAATATTTATATAACAACTTGCATACTTTGCAAAAATTTATAAATATTACCCACAACTATAACATTATATCAAATTTATTCCATAATATTCAAAAATAATATTTATAGAAAATTCATCTTTATTTATAAAAGTTGGGGTCTTCTGACCTCCCTTCTTATGAAATTTAGCCCTCGAAATTAGAAGTGCGATACTGGTATGTCGAAGAGGTAAGGATACCTTGATTTCATTTGATTCTAACTCCAAGTCATTTCCTCGACATCGTGGTTCCTCCACAAAACTTTGACTTGAGGTATAACCTTGGGCGTAGAATATGTTCCTTCTTATCAAAATTTGAGCAGGAACCTCTTCATACGTCAAATCTTCCTATTATTTAAATGGGTTCTAACTTCGATAATATGGTTCGGGTCTTTCACATATTTACGTAACATGGATATGTGAAAAGCGTTATGAACACGAGACATATTTGGCGGTAAAAGCGAGTCTATAGGCCGCAGTTCCTACTCGATCGAGGATTAAAAATGGGCCGATGAATCGAGGTTAAGTTTTCCTCTCTTTCCAAATCTTGTAACTCCTTTCCATGGAAGCGACTCTTAACAACACATGATCTCTATATCGAATTCCGTCCTTTCGATGAAGATCGGTATAACTCTTTTATCGATTTTGTGAGGTTTTTATCGTTGTCGGATCGTTTGAATCTTTTTAAGTCATCATACGTACCAACTCGGTCCCAACAACGTTGCTTCACCCACCTCGTCCCAGATATCTTGGAAGCGACACTTTCTTCCATCTGGCGCTTGAATGGAGCCGTGCGATACTTGCTTGATAAGCTGTTGTTGTAGGAAAACTCCACCGATGGTAAGAACTTGTCTGACTCCCTTGAAATCAAGAGGACACGAGTCTTAATAGATCTTGAGAGTTTGAATAGTCCTCTCCATTGTCCGTCCGATCGAGGATGATATCTGAAAGCTAAATCGTAAGTCTGTGCCCATAGCTTTTTGCAAACTAACCCAAAATCGTGAAGTGAATCTTGGGTCTCGATCGAAACTATGGATCTTGGCATACCATGCGATCTTACAATCTCGTTTATGTATATCTGAGCGAAGGCGTTCAAGTGTATAAGTTTCTCGTATCGGTGAAAATGAAGCGAGACTTGGTCGATCTATCAACAATGACCCAAATCGCATCAATGCCTTGAGAAACCTTAGGAAGGCCGTGCTTGAAATCCATGGTAATGTGCTCCCACTTCCATTACGGAATTTCAAGTGGTTCTGATGGACCTTTTGGTACTTGATGCTCGCTTTAACTTCGTTGACAAGTTAGACACCTTGAGATAAAGTATCTCTCTCTCTTCGTATTGCTCCACCAAAATGTATGGCGAATATCATGATACATTTGGTACTCCCGAGATGGATTGCAAATGGTGTGTTATGCGCCTCCATCGTGATATTATACTTTAAATCGGTCGTTAGGAACACAAAGTCTGGAGTTGACTCGAAGTATTCCTTCTTCATCGATTCTTGCTTGGCGTAGCACCTTCTTGCACTTTTTCCTCATCACGCGCATCGGCTCAGTGCGTAGCTTGAAGCGACTTTAACTTTATCGATTAAAAGTCGGTTCTACTCGTATATTCGCTATCATCACATCGTCACAGAGTCTTTAACTCTATCTCCATCCTTTGCAAGTCACACAAAATGGGCCTTTGCGTTGACAATATCGCTTTCGTGCTTGCATATGATTTTCTACTCGATCGTCGGCTACCACGTTCGCTTTTCGGGATGGTATTGGATGGTATGATCATAATCTTTCAGCAGTTCAAGCCAGCGTCGTTGTCGCGTGTTGAGTTCCTTTTGAGTGAAGAAATATTTGAGGCTTTTATGATCAGTAAAGATCTCCACTTTCTCCCCATACAAGTAATGCCTCCAAATTTTAAGTGCAAAGACAACATTTGCTGACTCTAGATCATGAGTAGGATAATTCCTCTCATATTCTTTGAGTTGTCGCGAGGCATAAGGCTATAACTTTTCCATGTTGCATGAGAACACATCCCAACCCCTTTGCAGAAGCATCTTTGTAGATGACAAATCCCTCGAGGCGGATGGTATTGTCGAGCAGTCTTTGAAATAAGTCTCTCTTGAGTTCTTGAAAACTCTTCTCACATTCTTCGCTCCAATAGAACTTTGTATCTTTAAAAGTCAATTTGAGTCGATGGAGTAGCGATTCGAGAAAATCCTTCCACGAATCTCGATAATAACCAATTTAAGCAAAGAAAGCTACGTTACTTGGTCCTTTGATTTAGGTTGTTCCCGACTTTGAATAGCTTGATCTTTCTTTGGGTCAGCGGATATTCCATGACTTGATACCACGTGCCCGAGGAATGCTACTTCTTGAGCGAACTCGCATTTCTTGACTTGGCATAAAGCTTATATTCACGAAGCTTTTGGAGTGTCGACCTCAAGTGTTGCTCATGATCTTCACGGCTTTTGGAATAAATAAGGATGTCATCGATAAAGGCGACCACAAAGTGATCTAAATATTCCTTGAATACTCGGTTCATCATATCCATGAAAGCGGCGGGGCATTAGTCGATCAAAGGACATGACTAGGAATTCATAATGCCGTCTTAGGAGTTTAAAGCCGTCTTTGGAATGTCGTGGTTACAATCTTCAATTGGTGATATCGGAGCGAAGATCGATCTTTGAAAAGAATTTGGCTCCTTGCGGTTGGTCAAACAGGTCATCGATATCGTGGCGATGGATACTATTTTTGATGGTGACATGATTGACTCCAGATAATCAATACAAAATCGCATACTCCCATCTTTCTTCTTCACGAATAGAGCAGGAGCACCCCGAGGGAAGTACTAGGGCGAATAAAGCCGATGTCTAACAATTCCTGCGGTTGGGTCTTTAACTCACGAAGTTGATAGAGCCATTCGATATGGGGCTTTGGAAATAGGTTTTGTCACGGGTTGAGGTCGATACAAAATTGATTTTCACGCTCTCTGGGGTAGGCGGGGAAGTTCTTGAGGGAATCGTCGGAAATTTATTAACAATAGAAATATCGTTCAAAAGCGGCGTATTTTTGTTTAAATCGTGACATGAGCTAAGAAAGCTTGACATCCAGTTTTTTGATAAGCGAATAGCTTTATGGCTTGAGATGGTAGTGATTGATTTTAATGGTTTGGTCGTTTGAATTAGCATAATAGGTTGATTAGGAATATGAAAGCTAATGACTTACGAAAACAATCGATTTTTGCATGATAAGTAGTTAACGATCAATCCACAGAATCACGTCAAATCAAGTATTTTTAATGAAATAAGATCGACGGGTAATGTGAAGGTACCGATTTGAACAAACAAGACTTATAAGCGAGTGGATGTAATGAAGGTTTCTCCCAGCGGAGTTTCCACGAGATAAGTCAAAGTCTAATTTCTCGAGTCAAATTTAATCGATGGCGTAGTAGGAGAAATAAAAGAATGGGTAGAAGCAGGTATCAAATAAAGTATAGACTTCATTAGAGTTTATGATAAGCTTACGTGATGACCTCATTCGGGTTCCTTGCTCTCTGGGAGGTCACTGACAAACGCTCTCCCTCCTTACTTCTGGGTTTTGACTTTTACGGGATGGCCTTTGGTGCCTCCATCCTAGTTGAATTTGTCTTGATGAGCAATGACAAAATCGAGCTAAGTGACCTTCTCTTCCACAATTATAACATGCTTTTTGGATGGCGTAGCTGTGAGATTTTGGGTGATGTGTCCCTCTCTCGCATTTGAAGCATATGATAGGTGGTCTTTCTCCTTCCTTAACAATGGGTCTTTGGTCTTTGGCGTCTTTCCATCATTGTTGAATCTCCGTTTCTTGAAATGTCCATTCTTATTGTTTTGTACTGATTACCACCGAAGTGGTTACCATATCGGCACATTGATTCCCTCACGCTTGTTGTCAAGCCGATGACTACTCTCTCATTTGGTATTATAATTTTTGCATTTGCTCTCTTTTAGTTGCGTTGACTCGTTATCGCGCTCCACTAAGCGAGCCCTATTTATAACATCCGAATACAAACACGGTTTATGAAATAAGATGTTGGCGTATCTCGACTTCAAACCTCTTAAAAACATTCGTGCCATTCTCTCTTCATTATCCACAGTGGGATATGGCCGTGATAACTCGCAAATTTTGCCTCGTATTGCGACACGGTCGTATTGTTTTTGTTCGACTTGATAAACTCCACCTCCTTACGTATGGCGAATACTTTCGGGAAAGTATTTGTCGTTGAACGACTCTGGAACTTCTCCCAAGATATCTTGATCTGTTGAGTTGAGTCGTTTCTACCGATTCCCACCGATGTCTCTCCACGCATGACATAAAAGGCGTGAAAGGAACCTTTTGCTCCTCGAGCATCCCAAGACATCAAATATCTTGGTAATCTGCTTTATCCATGCTTAGCTTGAAGTGGTTTTGGCTCTCCCTTAAACTCCGGTGGTCCCGGCTCCTTGAATTGTTTAGCGGTGGCCGCTTGAGAGTTTTCGTGTTTCCACCTACGTTTTGGGCGAGGAGTCGCTCTACTTTCTTTGTTGCATAAATTGCATAAAGCCTCACGAACATTTGATCATTCATCATTTGGTCGGTGTTGTTGTTTGCGTGAGGATTGTCGCCCTCACGATGCACATTATCACGATTATTGATATGTGGTGAATCAGCGATGCGCTGTGCTCCATTCTTATTCTCAACATTCTCGGATGTCATTTTCAGAGATCTTGCCACAAAACAAAGATTAATTGACGTATAACAATTATCTTTATATTCGACCGACCAATAAAATAGCACATAAACTTAGGTAGGTCATACTAGCGAAAGTATTCCCGTCTCTCCCTCCTAGTACTATTCTCACATCTTAGCGGGGATCGTATCCCTAAGCTACGATACCCTGTTGTGCGCCCCCAAAATTAGGTATACATCACCCATCTTGGGTAGTCGGATACATGGTATGTAATTTAAATACAATTTACTAATATAAGCGTAGGTATGCAATCTGACATAAAGCGTGAGTTTGAATACAAATATTATACTAGATATTATACAAACTCGTGAGTCCTCATTATAATTATTATCACACTATTTATTTCACGAGAATAGAGGACTACTAATATTATCCTCCGGACCATTACTCCGCTCCCATTTCATCCCAATTTATGTTCTCATTTTCACGAAGAAACGGTGAATTATAAGAAAATAATGAAGGAATGAGCTTTATTTATAGGAAAATAGAATGCATAGTAATTAATCCATAATCAGATTGATTTACTTTAATAATCGACGGTCCATATTTAAAGCAAAATCTTTTAAATAAAATATATATATATTATATTTATATAAAAACATTTTACTATTAAAAAAAAACACTATGCATAATAAAATATAATATATTTTATTTATATAATAACTTTAATAAAGTATTACATTTTATATAAAAAGATGTTTACATTTTATTACGTTAATAATACGAATAAAAAAAAAGCGTCATTATCATTATAATAATTCATATTATTAATATATAATAATGGAATCAAATACGTTGAGTGACTTCTAAAACATAAGCATCGATAATCAATAATGGTAATGCTACTTGCGACCCACATTATTATTCGCTTACTTTTTACTTCTGAGTAGTTCAACGAAGATCAAGATCACGGTAAAACTTCATGTAGTTATTTGATAAAATATTTTTGTCGTTTTCTCAATCAAGCAATAATTACATTAATGGGGTCCACCGATGATTGAGTAGTTGTACGAATATTCCTCGCTAAACCAAGAATATTCCCAGACCAATCGAATATAATATAACCACTTGCATACTTTGCAAAATTTATAAATATTACCCACAACTATAACATTATATCAAATTATTCCATAATATTCAAAAATAATATTTATAGAAAATTCATCTTTATTTATAAAAGCTGGGGTCTTACAAACATCGCCGTAACACAAAAAATTAACCATTGCCCCATTAACGTAATTTTCAAAAAATGTGCACATAATGAAATTAAAGACCAAAAATATCATAGACATCTTAATAGCCTCGTCATCATCATCAAAAACTGACTTCCTATATATCCTACCTATACTACTACGTGTCACAGCTTCGTCACCAAAAAACTTACCAATAAGCATATTCTCCATACCTTTATATGGAGTTGTATCATCCTCACCTTTCCATCTCAACCCAGATATCATACAAAACTCAGGCAAATCGAACCTGACCCTTTTCTCTCCGAACAAAAACCACATTTTACTGTCATCCCTATGGTGAACATCCCTCACAAGAGCGTGGTGAATAATCTGGGAATACATTTGGTGCTCACCAAACTCAAGAAAATTTCCAAAACATGTTGCCTTAAATTTATCCAGCTGACTATTATTCAATTTTTTTGCAATGATACTGGGGACTTCCATGTCGCACCAATATATCACTTTTCCGGTGAATTTTCTGTTTCATTCCTCGTAATAAAGATCCCATAACTGCAAGTAAACAAAATCAGATTTACAAAGTTAACCAACCAATCATATGAAAGTAACCAAAACAACATAGACAAGTAACCAATATAGCTTTAGTCATTAAACAAAACATCTTTAATCAATAACCAATCCAGCATTAGACAGCAACCAAGACATCATTACACAATATAATAGTTAGACAGCAACCAATAAATCATTAGACAGTAACCAAGACAGCATTATACAGTAAACAACATGTTGCAAAAAGGTAACCAATGTAAACTAGTTACTTATTAATGTTGTCTTTGTTATCTTCATGCAACATGTTGGTTATCTGCTAATACAATTACCAACCATGTGCTTACCAATCATTAGTCAGACAAATTATGCAGTAACCAAAACAACATTAGTCAAGAACTCCATTCGAAGATTATACGAAGAACAATACAATGTCAGACAAGAACTAATACGAATTTTTTAGACAAAGATATTGGTTGACAAAGAAACAAAACATCATTAGACAAGAAACAAGACATCATTAGACATTAAACAAGACACACATAATAATAAAGAACCAAGACAAAGATTACACAATATAATAGTTAGACAAAGAACCAATAAATCATTAGACAAAGAACCAAGACTGAAGATTATACAAGAAACAACATGTTGCAAAAAAGGTAACCAATGTAAAGCGGTTACTTATTAATGTCATCCTTGTTATCTTCATGCAACATGTTGATTTTCGTCTAATACATTGGTTACCAACCATGTGCTTTACCAATCATTAGTCGGACAAATTATGCAAAGAACTAAAACAACATTAGTCAAGAACTCCATTCAAAGATTATACAAGTAACTAATAGAATGTCAGACAAGAACTAATACTGACTTTAGACAATATATTGGTTAGGACAAGAACTAAAACATCATTAGGCGATAATCAAGACATCATTAGACATTAAACAAGACACACATAATACAAGAACCAAGACAAAGATTACACAATATAATAGTTAGGCAATGAACCAATAAATCATTAGACAAAGAACAAAAACAAAGATTATACAAGAAACAACATGTTGCATAAGAAGGTAACCAATGTAAATTGGTTACTTTATTAATGTGTCTTGGTTACCTTCATGCAACATCTTTGATTCTTGCTTAATACATTGGTTACCAACCATGTGCTTACCAAACATTAATCGAAATATTATGCGAATAAAACAAAGATTAGTCAAGAATCTAATTCAAAGATTATACAAGAACGATAACAATACAATGTTGACAAGAACTAATCTGACTTTAGACAATATATTGGTTGAAGACAAGAACCAAAACATCATTAGAGCAAGAACGAAGACATCATAAGACGATAAGAACCAAGACATCATTAAGACATAAATAAGACACATAATACAAATAACCAAGACAAAGATTAGACAAGAACCAAGACATCATTAGACGAAGAATCAAGACATCATAAAGACAAATAACAAGACATCATTAGACAAAGTAATCAAGACACTTTCATAAGACAAAGAACTAAGACATCATTAGACAAAGAACCAAGACATCATAAGACAAAGAACTAATACATCATTAGACAAGAACCAAGACCTTCATAAGACAAGAACAAGACATCATAAGACAAAGACCCAAGTGCTTTTGGTTACCTTCATGCAACATGGTGGTTATTGTCTAATGCATTGTTACAATCATGTGGTTACCAAGCATTAATCATTAATATTATCGCAGTAACCAATTAAGCATTATCAAGAACCAATTAAACATTATACGAGAAACAATAACAATATTTAAATTAACATACCTTTAAAATTCGTTGAGTTGGAATTATCTTCTGGATAAGCACTTGAGCTTCATTCTTAACAGGGACATCAAAATCAGAATCTAATTGCACTTTGGAATTTTTGATATCACTATGTATCACCAAACTACTATCATTCTTACTCGATTTATTACCTACATCCTTCCCTTTTCCCTTCCATTTTCCCTTCCCCTTGCTCTCCACAACAAACTTCTTCAAGTTCTTAACAGAATCACCCTCCACGATCCTTTTCCTCTTTCCATCCTTCTTACTTGTATCATTCCTTCTTGTATCATTCCTTGTATCAACCATTTCTATACAAAATATAAAAACAACACAAACCAAAATAATGAATACTCCATTCTGTTAGTAAACTACTTTAATATATAATACATTAAACTATTAAGAAAATACTCACTTGAAGCAATAATAAACACCAGATTCGATCAATGGAGAATAATAACGAGTAACAACGACAATGAACCAGACGAGTAACAACGACAACGACAATGAACCAGACGAGTAATGTGACGACCCAAAATAGGTATACATAACACCCATTCTGAGTCACCAAATACATGGTACAAGAAGCAAACTACAACTTCAATAATACAAATGTCGTGTGAAATACGACAATATATACTGTGAGTTTAAATATAATATTGTTTTCTAGACAATATCCACACGCAAATAAATCCCCATCATAATTATTGATACATTATTTTACAAAATGGTGAGGACTACTAAACAACTCTCTAGAACCTTCATTCCATACCCGACTAGTACTTTCATTACATTCTGCGCCTCCCGAGAAGAAAAATGGAACAACAAGGAAAAGGGTGAGCTCAACTAGCCCGATAAAGAATACTATGACTAAGATAATATACAACAAATTATCGTTAGTCTCCAACAGGAAAAATCGATAGAATACAATGTACAACAAGTTTGGATCAATATTCGCAGCGGAAATAATAATTCATAGAAGAGTTACGTAGAGAATGAAATCTACTATAATCTATGAATTTAACGGTCCATCATCAATATTTTATCCTGTAACATCAATCAATATTCATCTCAAATCAAATATTCATCTTTGCACTACTGTGCCAAAGATATTCATCAATCGGTCATGTTCATCTCAACACTGTTCATCTTTTTGCACTAAAGGCCAAAGATATTCATCATCGGTCATCATATTCATTTAAACACACCTTTCATCTTTGCACTACTGGTGCCAAAGATATTCTTGAAATCATTCATCTTGACTATGTGCCAAAGATATTCAATAATATCATCATTTAAGATCGAGGATGATGAAAATATTTTAAAAAAACGAATCCAAAGTGAAACAAAATGACAAGAATTAAGGATTAAGGATTAAGTACTTTGTTTTATCCATGTCCAACAATACCTCAAAAATAATCATAGTGGTGTAAAATTCAAGAATAATTAAAACATGGATACAATCAAAGCTAGTATCCGAGAATAGATATTTTGGACGAAAAGAAGAAATTTTATTTTTGGTGAATAGTCAGATATCGTGAATAGTGTCAGATATCGTGAATAAGGCTTAGATATCGTGAATAAGTAACTCAGACACCAAAAGATAGAAATTCCACAAAAACATCTTCACGCTTCCGTGAATAGTACTTTCGTGAATAAGAACTCATGAATAGTAACTCGTGAATAGTAACTCATGAATAAGTAACCCGACATGAAAAAGTTCCAAATTTGATAAAAACTCGGATCAACATTTCAAAGATAATGATATTGAAGAAATAATATCATTACGAAAAAAATAATATCCCTTACCTCAAAGAATCAAGATTTAAGGAAGGAAGGCGGAAGTGATCTTGAATGAAACTTGTCTTCAACAAAGAACTCTCAAAGTATCTAAATACTCACAAAATACGCTCAATAATATAGAGAGAAAAGAGAAAACTTTGTTTACGGTGTGATTTTCAATTCTAACTTAGCCCTCTATTTATAGGAAAATGTTAGCTCGTAAAGCAGACTTGACCTGCTTTTGATGGCTTTTTACCCGCTACTATTGCCACCCACCACATTTGAAATAAAATTCAGCACATTTCTTCACCAACCACAAGTGGGGCCCACTCAATTCTAGAATTTTCCACCAAAATCAATTATAACCCTAATTTCCTAGAATCGGACACCTCTTAAAATTCATAACAAATCATTCGTACATTTTAACGGTTCAAAATTTGTAGACATATACTCAACTTATATATGTATAACATATCAAAAATTACCACAATCAACGGTCGGATTAAAATTATAATCCCCGCAATATATCTCAAACCCCACGATTTAATTTTTAATACCTCCAATCGGTAAAATCTTGATAAAACACCTCAACAATAATTTCTTCATTTATAACCACATAAATAAATCCATCATTTATATCCACATAAAATAAATATTTCTTTATCATATGAATCAATAATTAATTATTCACAAATAATATTACGTAATCACAATTTAATGACGGTAGCCGCTCCTGGAAAGAGGGCTTTCCGATAAGGATTTCTCCTTCTTGGCGCATGATTAGGTGACCAAACCTCTCCTCGATGTAACTTTCTAGACATTGCCAATAATGCTATCTAATAATATTATTCAAATAATATGAATTATTGATCCGATAATGGAGATAATGTGCGTTGACAATTATTGAACAGTAATAATATAAAATATCAATATGACAATTATTGAATCAATAAAATAAAATATTGAATAAGAACTCACCGTGAAAATTATTGAGTAAAGTGCCTTCTACGTAAGGATCAATAATTCAACAATCAGGTAATACCGATCTGAGTGTCTTCAAGTCAAACCACACGCAGACATCAGTATTTTAACCACCGGGTATTCCAACGATCTTAATTGGTAATAACTACATGCCAAGTTATTTTTAACCAACTTATATTTGTCGTTTTCCTCATCCAATCGCTTTCAGTTATGGGGCACACACATGGGCTTGTTGCATTTAATATTCCTCGACGAGCACTGAATATTCCACGACCAAACGAATATTCCCCGACAAAAATGAATATTTTATAACCACTTGCTTATTTTGAAATATTTGCGTATTTTACCCCTAACTATCCACATTAATCAAATCAACCCTTACTATTTCAAAATAATAAATAAAGGAAATTCCTTTTTATTTAAAAAAAATTTCGGGGTCTTACAAGTAACGAGTAACAACGACAATGACGAACAACTCAACGAGTATGCCGAACAACTAAACAAATATGATAGAGATGAAGAACACACGAACACAGATGAACAACAAACACCGGAAACAATAGTTTTTAACTCCGATTACGTTTAGTCGCGACAGAGGAGAGAACAAGGGTTTTAGCATGTGCAAAAGGGTTTGGTAACTGCAGAGTCCCGTACAAATGATAGGCGGTTATCACGCGATTCAAAAAAAAAAACTTTTTGCCATGTCAGCCAATTAATATTTATCCCTTAAATTAAGGACTCTTAATTATATTAATATTGTAAATATATATGATGAAATGTTATATTTTTGTAATTATTTTATTAGTGTATGATTTTTGTAATTATTTTCATAAATGTACTATAATATATAATTGTTCCAAGAATGTAGCAAGTGTTTGGACTACTTTTATGACCAAGAGACTTCAAGATGTTGGATCTTAAAACCCTAATTAAAGTCGATAATTCCAAGCATTTGGGTTACATAAAGCCAGGTGCCTCCTCCTCCTCCTCCTCCTCCTCCTCCTCCTCCTCATCATTGTTTTATTGTATAGATTGTTTTCTCTGTTTCCTTTTTATCATTGTGTTTTCTGGTAACACAATTATAAATAAAAGGTTGACTTGACCCTGCATTATAAGTCAAAACAATCTGTTAAGTTTTTCATTATCTACTAAGCGTATGGGTTGGGTTTTTGCTTTGGACTTATATGTCCATGGTAATCCCTCTGGCGATCGGCCCATTATTTAGCAAGACCACAACAACTAATGCCAAAGATGGAGTATTAGATTAGTGGGAGTGGTGTGGGAAATTGGGCTTCAGTGGAAGAGCCAATGTAGCTTGTCCATTGTTCAATGGGCTGATTGTGAGGCAGCGAGTATCGTTGAATGACCTTCACTACGACAAACTGGGTAAAGGCCATCACTTTTTTATTATGCCTGCCATCACTTTTGTATTTCTAACAAATTTTAAATATTCATTTAACTAATAAATATTCGTTAAAAATAATTCTTTTAAAAATATATTCTCTTGACTTATTTAACTTTTACTTTTATTACTATATATATATTATGAGTACTATATTATTACCTTGGTAATAAGTGACAAGTTATAAGTATTATACCATAATTAAAGGACACATTATCGAGACAACTTATCAAAAGATTAAGTGAAGGGATTAAGAGGGGTACAAAAAATTGGAAAAAGTTATCAAAAACAATATTTATTGGTTTCAGGTTAGATAATTTATTAAAATAATAATTATATTCTATATGTTAGTTAAAAGTTCATTAATGATGGTTTGATACTAAAAAAGTAAGAATAAAATAAAATATATATATTAATTTTGAAATCAAAAATAAAAAGAGGACAGAAAGAAGAACCATTGGAACTCTTGAATCAAATATGATGTAAACCGGCCAAAGACTTGTGGAGTATAATAATGTTAGAAGGAAGGAAGAATATTCTATTTATAATAATTCTTATACTAGTAATTAATTACTAAAACAGTGTGTGATATATTTGGGTTGGTATCTTTGGACTTGTTGTTGATAAGTTGTCTCAATTATTGCAATAATAATGTTTATATTAAAATCATCATATAATAAGAAATGCAAAACTAAAGCTTAACCAATTATAAAGTGAAATGAGTTCTTATAAATCTTCTTTATCAATTGTTTAAGCGGGCACGCATGAGTCATGATGATAGCAAGCATATAAAGTTACCAAATAATTAGTATGAATGATCAAGACCAAATATTTATATGATAAGGGTGGTCTCTTTTTTAATTGACGTTTCAATTATTACATTATTATATCTGTTGATTTAGAATTGATCAACTGGGTGGCAGTAACACTTCACTTTGATCCGTGTTTTTAATTCAACTTCAGGATGACATCACGTACCTTACCTATCTGGTAAAAGTAAAGGAGGACATCCATGTTTCATGCTCTGATGATCATCCTCGCGTCTTCTCTTATCAACAATATTAATCGTTATTTACTTGAGAAGATAATCGGATTCTAAATTCTTCAGTTATTTTAACAACTCAATCATCTTCTATTTATAGGGATGAGTATGGTACAGTTTGGAGCGATTTGAAGTTCAAACCGTACCCGAAACCGCTTAGGTGCGGTTTGACAAATCTAAAACCGCACACGAAACCGCTTGTGATTGGTGCGGTGCGATTTTAAACTGTGTGGTGCAGTTTCGATTTCAAAACCAATTGAAACAACAAAAAGGTCTAAGCCTTCAATAGAATTTAACTCACATCGAGCAATTAACTTGGTATGCAGAATCAAGAATGGTAATTATATCAAACATAGAAACAAAGCTCTTTTCACAAACATGTCACATTTATGGTCAAATCATGTAAGAAATGGTGATACATAAAATAGTTATAGTTTATAATAAAGGAATGATCTTTAAAAAACTAAAAACATACGCTTATATATAAAACAACTGAGACCAGTATATTCGATAATAAGCAAGAAGGTTTATCTAGTTTCCCAAAAATTAAAAGTATATATTGGAGATAGAATGAAATTCTATCTTATATATTACAGGGAAACTTATAAAATATAATTCTAACTTTACCTAATTTGAAAAATAATCTATTAAACTATTACTACTATAGCATAGACCTTAACCAATGCATCAAGTGCTCGAACCAACGAATTTTGTCCCTCAGTTATAAGCTCCTCCAGTAACACATCAAACAAATTCGAAATGTCAAAACTCAAATGCTTAATTTTTGACTCTATAACCTCTAATCATCTTCTTTCAATTGGTGAAAAAATGACAATGCAAGACTGAGATTTTCTCTGAGCGTGTTCAAATGAAAAGTAACTTTAAAATTTACTAGAGATAATACATACATACACACACATGGTGCGGTCTTGATTTTATATGTGCAATTTTGGCTAGTAATCAATCCGGAACCGTAAATTTAGTTATTCAACCCACCTAAAACCGCCACATACACCGGAACCATTGGTGCGGTATTAATTGGTGCGGTTTGTGCGATTTTTGGTGCGATTTCGATTCAAATTTGGTTACTTGTTCAGACCTATCTATTTATATTGTTAAACAAATTTACAACCATAGGCCGAATGAGGGGGGTCGTATGACCCTGAATCTTTGGCGTCTCCTGCTCCACCACCTAAGCCTCCACCCTCACTTCTGTATACATACTCATTTATAATATTGACAACTACAATACTGAGAATTTTAAATGTTGCATTTTCAAGTGTATTTTACCTTTGTGTGGCCAATATTTATGGTATATTGTTTAAAATGGTCAGTATTGTAGTTGTCAATGTTATAAATATTGTATAATGTTTGTATTGTAGTTGTCAATGTTATAAATATTTATGTTTGTATATTGTAGTAGTGGTCAATATTGTATAATGTTTGTGAAATAATTGAATTAGATTAGTTGATGAAATGTTTGAATTTATAAAATTATTATGAAATGTTTAAATTGATGAAATTATTGTGAAATACTATAATTGGGCAAAATAATTTTGAAAGAAGCACTCCAAACGTCAATAAATCTACTTTAATTTTAAGTTTGAAAATGTATTAAATTAACTTTCAAAAATCAACAATGATCATATAATTTAGAACGAATGAAGTATTAAACAATACCAAACTAAAAATACTTCTTTAAAATGATTTTTTTATACAGACATGTAGTTATGACTCAAGGATTATAATAACGACATTTGTATCATCTAATTACTTTTATTAATTAAAATGGTTGTCATTTTAGTAATTAATTCATCCGATTCTTAAAAGATTATCGTTTTAAAAAAAAAAATTATTTTAATTTATTTGTTGTTTACAATTTTTAGAATAATAAATTATTTATTTTTTTATATCACCCCTACTTTCTCTCATTGTCCCAAGAAATTATCTCTCTTATATTAATAGTTTTCAATTTTTCATAAAAAGATAATGACGAAATTTTAAATAAATTTTAATTATTAAATGATGGTATTAAATTAATTTCTTAATTTATATGCAAAAATTTTAAACAATAATTTTTTAGTAACGGACGTTGAACCTTTTTCCTTTCTGGTCTAATTTGACACAAACTCCTTGCAACATTTCTTTTTCCACCAAGTTATTTTTTAGTTTTACATCTGGGTAAAAAAGGAAAAATAAAAGTATCTTTGAAGGTATATTGACTATATTCTTTCTCTTCATAATAGTGGGACAGTGTGGGAGGAGGGAAGAGTGCCTCAGTGAGCTTAAGTTGTGCCGTAGAGTGAGCCCGACGTTTACGTACACACACTGATTGTTATAGAGTGTGTTTATTTTACACAACTATTTTTTCTTGATTCTGTGTCTATATAATCTACCTACACAGTGCAGAGCCTTTAGATCTTAACTCTCTCTCGCATCATATTCAGTTTCTGTTCATCTTATATTTGAAACCTGTAATCATTTTCTTCTACAATCAGTACTTACTCTGAATCAGGTACACCATTATTTTCAGCACTTGGATAGTATCTTTTTTTTGGGTCACCATTTTTATTGTATGTGCAATTTTGATGCATTTTGCGATACATTCTAGGACTAGTCCTACTCCTACTCCTCTATCTATTATTACACGTGGGTTTTAAACTTTTCATCCCTTGTTTTTCTGGGTCGTGATGGAAATACGTGGTGATTCATTTCAAAACTCATGATTTTCGGGTTTTACTTTGTTTCAGGGTTTTGGCTAGGAGGAGGGGAGTTAGTTCGTTGTTTTGGTCAACAATGGCTAATCGGAATTTAGAGAAGCTAGCTTCGATCGATGCTCAATTGAGGCTTTTGGTACCTTCCAAAGTATCCGAGGATGACAAGCTCGTCGAATACGATGCTCTGCTACTGGATCGCTTTCTTGATATTCTTCAGGATTTACACGGCGAGGATCTTAAGGAGACGGTACGAGGTTTTGATTTCACATTTTAGCTTTCAAGACTGACATGTTCTATTTTGATTATGATTCTGCCCGAAAACTTATGATTAGTTGTGAGATTCCAGTATAATTTTGATTGAGCTATTCATGATCAATTATTGGTGATTAGAGTGACGCTGATTGGCTATTTGGGATACCAAATCTCAATTTTGCATGAATTTTATAAATTGTGGAACCCTTTCTAGGGTTTTTGAGATATGATGAAAAGATTGGATTTTTTTTCTTCTTCTGATAAACAGATCAAAAGATTTGTTTTTTGTGTCAATTTTGATTGATTGCTTACTTGCTCATCAGAAATTGCACTTCACAATTGGTCAATTATCTTTGAGATCTTAATGTGTTTTTTCTATTTGGAGTGTTGTTGGAATAATTTGAATTCATGATGGGGCCAGCAAATATCCATAGAATACGTACAGATTTAACGTGTGCGTATGAAATAGCCATTTTACTTGAACTTAGTTGTTGTTTCTAATCATGATATTTATGAACTTATGTTAATTTTGTACCTAGCTTAAGTTGCTTCTGGTGTTTGATTTGTAAAGGTTCAAGAGTGTTATGAGCTTTCTGCTGAGTATGAAGGACAGCGTGATCCTAAGAAGCTGGAGGAGCTGGGGAAGGTTTTAACAAGTTTAGATCCCGGGGACTCAATTGTCATTGCAAAAGCCTTCTCTCACATGCTTAATTTGGCCAACTTGGCTGAGGAGGTTCAGATTGCTTACCGTCGAAGAATCAAGCTGAAAAAGGGGGATTTTGCTGATGAGAACTCAGCAACAACTGAATCAGACATCGAAGAAACTCTAAAGAGACTTGTTGTCCAGCTGAAAAAGTCTCCTGAAGAAGTTTTTGATGCACTGAAGAATCAAACTATTGATCTGGTATTTACTGCACATCCTACTCAATCAGTCCGCAGATCTTTGCTTCAGAAGCATGGAAGGTTAGTCGTCAAATTTTTCTGGTTGTTGATCTATGTTGTTTAGAAATCTTAAGCAATCGTTTGGTCTATGTTTTCGAATGGTTGTAATTCTATGATTCATTTTCTTTCTTTCTTGCTACATTTTTGCTTTTAAACTTGATAGCCCTTTCTTGTTCACTGTTCAGGATAAGGAACTGTTTAGCCCAGTTATATGCTAAAGACATTACTCCTGATGACAAGCAGGAGCTTGATGAAGCTTTACAGAGGGAAGTAAGTATTACTCTTCAATCTATTGTTTTGCCTGCAATCATATTTCTAAAAATTATCGTTTATGTTTACTATCTGTTATCTGTGGCAATTATAAAGAAATTCCTCAATAAACCATAATCTTTATCAAAAAAAATTGTGGATGGGGGTTGTAAATAATCTTTATCATATGTTAAAAGGACATGTCGCTCCTGAAATATATGGGTGAAAGATATACAACTGGAAACCCAATCAATCCATCTATTCTGTCTTTTAAGTTTTGGTGGAGCCGACATTGTGGAGTTTCTTCTTGTTGTATAAAGTGACTGCATGTCATTCTCTAACACTTCTGATTGTAATGAAAATATGTGTTATATATACAGCGAGATATTATACCTCTTCTTCTCTTGGGAATTGTGTGACAAGTTCCAACTCCATGGCAACTTATTTCTATTAACATGGTGAAAAAAAATTATTTGTCAAACATAATAAGTAAAAATGATTAAAAAATTCTCCCAGTCATCTCATAAAGGATAGAAGCTTTGCATATTAAATCTTCCTTTCATCTCTACATGGTAATTTTGCAATGATAACATCCATTAGATACTTAATATGCTTCAGGGAGTTATCTTTGGCAGATAGACTGGACTAATTTGACCATGCATCACTTGTTACTGCTCTTCAAATGTGTTGCATAGGTTTAGTTTGCGATTTGCTTTACATTTCTCCATATAATACATAGCCTAGTTTTGATATTTGTCTAACATTTGAATAAGTTTTTGTTCAGCTTGTAGCTACATCTATGATTACAAGCTTAATAATAAAGTGGCAGCTTGCTCTGTCTGCAACATTGTTGATTTTTCCCTTTCCTTTCTATATTTATACACAGATTCAAGCTGCTTTCCGTACAGATGAAATCCGGAGGACGCCTCCAACCCCACAAGATGAAATGAGAGCTGGGATGAGCTACTTCCACGAAACAATCTGGAAGAAGGCGTTCCCAAATTTTCTGACGATGTTGACACAGCTTTGAAGAACATAGGGATAAGTGAACGTGTTCCATACAGTGCTCCTCTTATCCAATTTTCTTCCTGGATGGGCGGTGATCGTGATGGTATATCCTTTTCCTATAGATTGTTACGTTTGTGATTCTATACTCGAATACGCATACTAATTTCTCATGGAGGCAAAAGCCATATAAAATTTTGTTTTTGAATACTGAATCTGTTAATCCATCTCAGTGGCTACGTTTTATTTTAGTCAATGGAAGTCTTAAAAAAAGAAATATTTTCTCTGTGTGCGAGTGTTGATTATGTTTGGCATGAAATGCAGGTAATCCAAGGGTTACTCCTGAGGTCACAAGGGATGTTTGCTTATTGGCACGAATGATGGCCGCTAACTTGTACTTTTCGCAGATAGAGGATCTCATGTTTGAGGTATATAACCACTATCCCTTATAATTGAATATTTTTGCAGATTTTCAAATATCTACTTGTTCTTAATATACCTTATTATCACAACTTTATTCCAACTCGAATACATCTTTTGTCAGATGTCCATGTGGCGATGCAGTGATGAGCTTCGGTTTCGCGCAGAAGAACTCCACAGATCTGCTAGGAGAGATGCAAAACACTACATAGGTAATTGGCTTAGTAATTTATAGGATCAGTTTTTGCCTGTTACTTCAGCCAGAAAATGCATGATTCTCTCCCAGTGTCTGTTTGTTTCTCTAAAAAATATTCATTGATTTTTTTTTGTCCTATTTCAGAGTTTTGGAAACAGGTTCCTGCAAGTGAACCTTACCGAGTTATTCTTGGTGATGTGAGGGATAAGTTGTATCATACTCGTGAACGTTCTCGTCATTTATTATCACATGGAAAATCTGACATTCCAGAGGAGGCAACGTACACCAATGTTGAGAAGGTATATCCATTTATTTGATGTTATTTTTGTAAATTCTGTCTAAAGCCAGTTTATAAACGAAGTGTATACTCTACTAATTCCATATATAGCTCTTGCATACTCAATGTTCTTTAGGTCTGCTTTATATGAATTCTTACCAAAAAAAAATGTTTCCTGGTGCGGCTTCTTTTTGTTCTCATGCCTCTCCCTATCTGTTTTTCGTTCTAGGGATCAGGTGCTGATTATAGTTACTGCCTAATCCTCTGAATACAGTCTTTATCTTATTGGATGGTTGCTGATTATATTTCAAATTTTATGTAGTTCTTGGAACCTCTTGAACTATGCTACAGATCACTGCAAGCGCTTATGGGACCGATCCATTGCTGATGGAAGCCTTCTAGATTTTCTAAGGCAAGTCTCCACCTTTGGACTGTCACTGGTGAGACTTGATATCAGGCAAGAATCAGATAGGCACACTGATGTCCTTGATGCCATTACCAAGCACTTGGAAATTGGTTCCTATAGAGAATGGTCTGAAGAACGAGACAAGAATGGCTTTTATCTGAACTCAGCGGCAAGCGCCCACTATTTGGGCCTGATCTTCCATAAACTGAAGAAATTGCTGATGTTTTGGATACATTGCATGTCATAGCAGAGCTCCCTTCAGACTGCTTTGGAGCATACATCATCTCAATGGCCACAGCACCATCTGATGTGCTTGCCGTGGAGCTTCTGCAACGTGAATGCCATGTGAAGCAACCATTAAGAGTTGTTCCTCTCTTTGAGAAACTTGCTGATCTAGAGGCCGCACCAGCTGCTGTTGCTCGGCTTTTCTCAATTGATTGGTACAAAAATAGGATTAACGGTAAGCAAGAAGTCATGATTGGGTACTCTGATTCCGGAAAAGATGCAGGGCGATTTTCTGCAGCCTGGCAACTATATAAGGCTCAAGAGGAGCTTATTAAAGTTGCAAAGCAGTACGGCGTGAAGCTAACTATGTTCCATGGTCGAGGTGGGACAGTTGGAAGAGGAGGTGGCCCCACCCATCTTGCTATACTGTCTCAACCTCCTGAAACAATTCAGGGGTCTCTCCGGGTTACAGTTCAGGGTGAAGTTATTGAGCAATCATTTGGGGAGGAGCACTTGTGTTTTAGAACACTTCAGCGTTTCACTGCTGCTACACTCGAGCATGGAATGCGTCCACCAGTCTCACCAAAACCTGAATGGCGTGCACTTATGGATGAAATGGCGGTTGTTGCTACGGAGGAGTACCGTAAAATAGTTTTCCAGGAACCCAGATTTGTCGAGTATTTCCGCCTTGTAAGAGCCTTACTAAACTTTGTATCAATTTTTTTTCCCATCTCATGTTATATTCAATGTAACTGATCATCCTTTTGTTCATGATTGAAGGCCACACCCGAGCTGGAGTATGGCCGGATGAATATTGGGAGTCGCCCATCGAAAAGAAAGCCAAGTGGTGGTATTGAATCACTCCGAGCTATCCCCTGGATTTTTGCCTGGACGCAAACCAGGTTTCATCTCCCAGTTTGGCTTGGCTTTGGGGGAGCATTCAAATATATAATTAAGAAAGATGTCAAGAGCTTCCATATGTTGCAGGAAATGTATAATAAATGGCCTTTCTTCAGGGTCACTATTGATTTAGTTGAGATGGTGTTCGCCAAGGGAGACCCTGGTATCGCTGCTTTGAATGACAAACTACTTGTTTCACCAGATTTATGGTCATTTGGAGAGCATTTGAGGTCTAACTATGAGGAAACAAAGAGCTTTCTCCTCCAGGTAAATTAATTTTGAGCACAGATACTGTGTTCCCCAATTATCTCAGATGATATTTGTGTTCTGCTGCATTCTTTTTACTACGGTAATCGGAGAACATTAAGAAAGAGGACGATAATAATTATTAACCTTTTTGATAAATCTTTTTGGTAGATTGTTGCGATTTTAATCTGATAACAATTACTCTTCTGGTAGATTGCTGGACACAAGGAAATTCTTGAAGGAGACCCAACCTTGAAGCAGAGACTTCGGCTGCGTGATTCCTACATTACAACCTTGAATGTATGCCAGGCTTACACACTAAAGCGGATTCGTGACCCTAACTATAACGTGACGTTAAGACCCCATATTTCCAAAGATTTTATGGAAAACAAAACAGCTTCTGAACTGGTAAACTTGAACCCAACAAGTGAGTATGCCCCTGGCTTGGAGGACACACTCATCTTGACCATGAAGGGTATTGCCGCTGGGATGCAGAACACTGGTTAAACATTATATGTTTATCTTTTCTTCTTTCCTCCTGGAATCTATCAGATATGTTCTTGAGTTATTAAGTTGCGCATCTTCTATCGTTTGGGGAAAGAGAAGGAAGATCCTGTCACCAAGAACTTTTTTCCTTTGTATGATCGCATTGTTGTGCTCACATTCTAGTGATGCCAGCTGTGAACTTTTTACTTTCATGAGAATGAAATAAAGCATTTTACCTTTGTCATTTATGTTTAGGTTTTATTAAATTGACCATTTTTTTCTTCTTTTTTGGTTTGTAACAAGTTGAGTTGTTGCTTATCCAAATACATTTTACAGTAATTATGTTAAAACTTCCAAACTGGAGCAGCAGCAGCAGTATTCCATTACTAAGTTACTGCAGTAAAAGTAGTCGGGCTGGACCAAACAAAGTATCATTTGACATAATTTAAAATTTGACACAAATCAAATCTTTTTACTTGTATATTTTCACCGAGAACTGGTTTAAATTCAGTGCGAACAGGGGTAATTTTATGCTCAAGCATGACTCGACACAATCCATTATTTATTTTGGAACATTATACATTTAGAACAATCAACACAAATTAACAATATCAACCATAAGGGCAAAGTCTAAAATAAAAAACACAACACTTTCCGTCCGTCTTGTTTTGAGCTCCAAATATAATTTTTCCATTAAGATAAGATGTACACAACACATTGGTGATTGGTACTCCAGAGACCAGAATTCTCCATGGCAAAATTCTCTGGATTTGTTTACAGCGGCAACATCTGGTTCCCTGATAATGATATATATCATGTTCAGAATAAATAAATAGGTAAAAAATTTGATGCGAAAATAAGATAATAACATCTATACCTATTTACATTTAATTGAAAATTAAAAATTTCAGGCCAATTTCAATTCTAATTCCAAGTCCAAGATGATACATGCATCCCATGCAAACCTTATAATATAAAGAGGACTAGAGGAGTAATACCCAATCCCCAATCAATTGGACTATTTATATAATATAATCGACATGAAATTCAACATTTATAATGAAAAACAGAAATTAAACCATTAAAGATAAGATCATATACCCTTTTTCTGAGAAGGAATCCATTGACCATTATCATATTCTTGATGAACCCTCAGCTTATCAAACGGATAAACGATTTCATCCCCGGTGCTATCAAAGTAAACACGGTAATTAGAACCATATCTCTCGATCACCCTTCCGACCCACCATCCGTCAAGATCATAAACATCCACTTTATCCATCACATCGAAACCCGAAACCCGAATCTCCGGAGGCAGAGGCCTCACTTTATAAGCTTCAACCTTCTCTTTTAGATGTTTCTTTACATCTTTTGAATCGAACAGGGTCATATATTCCACTCTCAATTTATCTCTCCCCAATATATCAACAACTTTGGCAACAAAATAGGAACCCAGAAACCCATCTTCATTGTTGCATATCTCCACTGAATCTCTCCCAACAATCTCCATTTAAATAATGTGGGTGTGGATCAGAGTAGTGATTTTGAAAAAGTTACAGAAACCAAATCCTATATATAGGAAATTCTGCCAGATTTTCTCAAGGAGAGTGGCCTGAATCTACTTCTGGTAGGATTCACAGTGTAAAAGAGGGGAAAATAACAACGGTTTGTTTAGATCTGGCGGCGGTTTTTCAAGTGTTAGTGAGCTCAAAGTACAACTGAGTTAAACTCAAGGATGGATTCGGAGTTCGGACAAAAATAAAATAGGAAAAGGTAATTTATACATTTTTTTAAAATTATTTTTCCCTTTTCAATCACACTTGGAACATGAGAAATAATGTTATTAATAAAAATAGAGTAAAATATATCTTATATCACTTTTAATATAATATTATTTGATTTTTAACTTAATAACTGATCATGTAAAAATATGAGATTATTATAAATTTGTACAAAGATCTTAAATCCAAATATGACACCAGTCTAATTCATAATAGTAATAGTAATAAATATAATTTTAAAAGTTAGCGTGTGAATATAAGTTAATATAAAATAATATTCAACTCGGAAAATAGAAAGTCAGATATCCAAAATCTTATATTTCCAACTCAAATATAAATTTCTAATTAAGGTTACTGAATTTAAATTCCAATGACATCAAAATTAATAATTACCGAATCAGATAATATCTCAAATAAGTTTACTATCACATAAAATCGCTCACATACACTCACATGCATATTTTAATATCCACTTACTCTATAATGGCTATCAAAATATGTACTCTCCGCTCTTTTAATATAAGTGTTTTAGAGTTACAGACAAAGTTAAGAAAATGATTATATAAGATTAACTATAATATCAATCACATATATCGCTTCATTGGAAGAAGAGATTGTTATTTATTGGACATAAAATAGTGAGAGAACTGAAGTTAAATTTAATACTTGGGATAGTATTAAAAACTAAGTAATTAATACTTACTTGAAATTCTCAAATAATTTATATTAAAGAACAAAAATATTTTTCTAAAATAATTTATATTAAGTAACGGAGGTAATATCCGAGATTGTGAGTGTATATGAGATTTTATGTTATACGTAGACTACTAGACTTAACATCTCATCATTGACAGCCATAAATACAAACACGTCACTATCCAACGTCAAGAGCTGAAACTCCTGTTTTGGGCCTAGGATAGAATTTTACTACAGCTAACTCCAATTAAGCCCAGTCTTTTTTTATTGCAGCCCATTTGCGAATCGAATTGATTTGGGACAAGACACGATCAAATTTTAAAAGCAGTAAACAAGTCGCAATTAATCTTTCAAAAGCAAAAGGTACTGATCAAGAAAGGAAAGATGATAGGCAAAAAATAGATACAGCGCCGGTGAGATTTTCAAACACAAATCCTAGAGAGAGAAAGTAGAACTGATCTCGATGACGACGAGGCAAAGACGCACAGTGTCCTTCGATCCTTCATCGTCATCGACGTCGGAATTGCAATCGTACAAAAAGCACGATAAACCGGGGAAACCGGACGACGATGGAGAGGTAGACAAGGGGCTAGGGTTCTTCTTACCGGTGTTTGCCCTAGGAATGCTCCGGTTTATGAGTGCAACGTCGAATATTATACATGACTGTGACGAGGTCTTCAATTACTGGGAGCCTCTTCACTACCTCATCTACAAATCTGGCTTTCAAACATGGGAATACAGGTCCATTCTCTCTCTCTCTCTCTATATATATATATATGTATATACACACTTGTCAATAAACACGAGCCATATGTGAATTATAACTCTCTGGTTTTAGAATTATGCGGTTGGAATGATGTAATGTAGTTTTGAGTTGTTTGTTTTGCTAGTAGTAATGTTAATAGCTAGGAATATCAATTTAAAGTTCACATAAATGCATTTCAAACTTGTGTAGTTAGTTGCAATTTTCTACTTCTTAAAATAAGGAAGGTATAGTGACTCATTCTGGAATTCCCAACTTTAGATATAATCTCTATTTGATCACAATATTTGCTTCAATTTTTTTAATCATGCGTCTTAAGTTTTCTGTGAGAGTATAATTCGGTTACATCTTTTGAAATTCATTAATTTAGACAACCAGAACTCTTCCAGAAAGAGGTGACTAAAATTATGACGATGAAGTCGTTTTTTGCAGTGTGCACATGTACTTATTCTTGCGACAGCCAACGAGTGTGGGTAATGTATCTAAGGACCATATTAGCTTGTCCAGAAGTTTATGCAGCTAGGTGGATATGTTACCTGTTCTGTTATGGCGTCAGCATATTAAATGTAAAGCTTACAATAGTCAAAGTCAACCTTTACTACGTTGTTGATAAAGTTGAACAAAACCAATGCGCTGAAAACAACTACGCTGTTCAAAAGTTTGTTTATTGTTTGATGCTACTATGTAGTTTCTCAGCTTCCCATAATTTTTTTTGTTGATATCCAGCCTCAAAACATATTACTTAGAGTTCGTAGAACCGAACTGCAGAGTACACCCATTGGTATCTTATAATCAAATATATTACTTTCCAGAGTCGGACAGTTCACATAATATCGAAATAAAATATTTATAGGAGGCGTGAATCGAGTTACTTTTAGAAATGAAGTTCCTGATATTGGAAGGAGTTAAGCTTGCAGCATTTCTTCTGTTGGAACATGCACCTTTAAAAAGTTATACTTTACTTCATCTTTCACTTGCTGGTTCCTTTAGATGATTTGTCTGCTTGTAGTGGTCGTTTCTACAGAAACAAAATTCATGCATCAGACTCTAGCAAGTTGCATTCATATCTATTCTCCTTTTGTTTTGTAAGCCTTTCCAATTAGTTTCACCATATTTTGTGCATTCATATACCTCACTATAGGTATATGTAATTCATCAGTTTCATTGTACACTCTTCCCTCAGCCTTTTGTTATGTTTAGGTGGTTACAATGGTTACCTTGTAAGTAGTATTTATTTGCTGCTATTGAGGATTTTCCTGATAAATAATCTCCTGTTTTGTGTTTCATGCAGCTCTCAGTTTGCACTTCGTTCATATTTGTATGTTCTTTTCCACAAATTAGTGGGTTGGCCAGCTTCCTGTTGGTTTGGTGAGGAAAAAGTAAGAATTTTTGTGTACTTCCATATATTTAATTCATCTGGGACTTCTTTAAGGTTTGCACTACTTTTTTCTCTTCAGCAGAATGTACTTGACAATGGATTTTAACATTCCAGGTCAGAGTATTCTACTTTGTGAGACTATTTCTTGGTCTCCTTTCTGTCGTTACAGAAGCTGCTCTGGTGGTAGCACTTTCCAGGAAGTATGGAAAACGTCTTGCTTCTTATACGCTTGCCATGCTATGCTTAACTAGTGGTTGCTTTTTTGCTAGTACAAGTACGTAGGCTTTTCATTCGTACTCAGCTTTCTTCTGTTATTATTTTATGTAGCAACCTTGCCTTTCTTATATAGAATTGGTTTGTATCCTTAAAAGTTAAGATCTTAAAATTCTTCGTGTGAACTTATATTTACAGGTTTCTTGCCAAGTTCATTTTCAATGTATGCTATTTCTCTCTCGTCAGCATTATATCTTTTTGAGAAGCCTACCATGGCAGTTGCAGTTGCAGCAACAGGAGTTATTCTTGGCTGGCCTTTCTCAGTTTTGGCTTTTCTTCCAGTTACAGTATACTCTTTGATTAGAAAGTTTAAGCAAGCATTTTTCTCAGGGGTTGTCACATCTATTTCTGTCATGGTAAGTTAAGCTCAATTGTTGCATCTTGTTCTTATTCTTCATCTTCTTTTTATGGATTTATTGTTTATTATTTATTTATTTGTTCTTATAAATCAAGTTAATTCTTTGACTCTCAGCTCCTTAATATTGAGTTACTCACTTACTTGTTTTTGTTATATGTATAGTTCCCTGATTTTTACTTTTTAAATTGTTCCCAGGCACTTTCCCTACTTGCTGACCACTACTATTACAGAAAATGGACTTCATCTGTTCTGAATTTATTGCTGTATAATGTCGTAGGAGGCGGTGAGAGCCATTTGTATGGCACTGAAGGCCCATTATATTACTTCAAAAATGGATTTAATAATTTCAACTTCAGTTTTGTTCTTGCTCTGCTGTTCCTGGGAGTTGTGCCTATTGCTAGGAAGAAATATGATCCAGACTTGCTGGTTGTTGTCTCACCTTTATATATCTGGATAGCATTTATGTCTTTGCAGCCCCATAAGGAAGAAAGGTTTGACTCATTCCGAATTTCATGTTTTCTTTACATAGTTGTTTATGGTTCTAAGATATGAATTGAAGTCCTTTTTTTTTACGCATGTTATGAATCTGTCCGCCTTTAAATCTTTTTGCATCTATAGATTGTGCATTTTATGGCTAAGCTCTAAACTACCAACTAGCATTCGATTGTCATTGAAATCATACCTTGTTCTCAAAACACAAATTTGGTTCACTTCAGTTTCTGGATTGATTTCACTTGATAATCTTAATGTTTGAGCTCGGATGTTGTCCTCTGGAACCTTGTTGCAGGCACTTTCACACCTCGACCTGGTAGTTGACATGATTGACAAAATGGCATGACACTACGCATAGTCTATGTTTGACATGATGAGAAACTTTATGAATAATGTTGGTATATTTGTTTGTTTCGGATGGTTTCTATTATAAGATTTTGGCTAACCCATCCGATTAGTGGCACAGGGAAGGGAAAGGGCAACACCATCCTTCAAAGTTGAATGTACCAATTTCTATTCATTTCTTTGGTGCTTGATACTTGTTATATGAAATTGTTCTTCCATCTTCAATGTAACATACATCATGAATCCATGATCTGTTATTTTTGGCATGGTTACTTTATATATTGTGGATAAAATTCAGGACACATTAAGCGGTTGAAGTTTTTGACATCTCAAGTAACTGTGTATCAACCATCACTTGCAAATTTATAATCTAGTTGTGCAGGAGTTCCAAAGGGCATAAGACAGTAATTACTTCGTGGTTGAGGCCCTTAAGAATTTAAATTTAAGTGGTGTTTGAATAGCAGTAACCAAGTCTCACAGGGTCATGATTGAGTACACTTACAATTATGGTTTTAGGATAAGAAGAGGAGGCCTCATGCCATATCACCAAATGATACTACTTCTATTTTAAAATTTGTTGAGAACTTGTTTACCTTTAAAGATTTGTTGAGAACTTTTGTCATTTACTTATTTACTAAGTTGGATTAGCAATTTAGCATCTATGTTCAGTGGAGTGTGCATGTAATAACTGTAATTAAGGAATTATTCAGTTGGCTTAACCATAGAGTCCAATTTATACTGATAGAAACAATGCTGCTCAAGGAAATAATCCACAATAACAAATTGTTTTTGTCCCTAAAGGTTTGACAAAGTTTGAACACATGCCTAATTATTGCATTGGAGCAGGTCCCAGCACCCGCTACTACAATTCTTAACCCATTTTGTTTGCCCTTGGTTAGCATGTTTGGATCTTAAACTTCTGGAGTCTTCTTAGAATTTAAAGTTTGATAATTTGAATATTTCTAGAACCACACAATTGCTTGAGACAATTGAGGTTGAGCTTATTTATTTATTTTATTGTGAAAATGGAGATGTAGTTGCACACTTATTGTTTACTTACTGCCATTGCAGATTTCTCTATCCAATATACCCACTTATTTGTGTAGCTGCTTCCGCTGTTATTGACAGTTTTCCTGATTTTTTTCGGGACAAGTATAATTCAAATGATAGATCTCTGTTTGTCACGGTGAGCTGCTGCTATATTCCTACAGTTGTGTCATGCAATATCATTCAAGTTTTGTGAGTTACTATAACCTCTACATTTTGACCTATGCAGATAGCTAAATATCTCAGACCTGTTGTTCTTGGCGTCATTTTATGCGTCTCCCATGCACGGACATTTTCTCTAATTCATGGTTATTCTGCTTCTTTAGAGATTTACAAACACTTGGAGTATTATGATGATGGACAACAAGGTGAGAATAAAAAGTTAGTGGCTATTGTATTGGTCTTGAAATAGCTGAAAACTGCACCTAAGACATGTCTCAAGTTATATCTACAAATTTTAGATTACCAGTGGCAATATCTTGTTTTGCAATTTTTGACTTCAGAATTTTTTATTTTTTTTTGCATAACTGGTATTATAAATGCCGGGATAAATGTTTTTTTGGTCATTCTAAGGTCAACTTATAAATGAGTCACTAAACTTTTTTTCTTACAATCAACTCAGAATTTTAATTTTCTTACAAACGTTTAAAACCGGTCAACATGTTTTTAACGGTTTGACCAATATAATGATGAGTTGTAAAAAAAGCGTTGATGTGGCAATAATAATCCAATAATAATAATAATTTCGATGATAATAATAATAATACAGATAATAATAATAATAATGATAATAATAATAATACCGATAATAATATAATATTAATAATAATATATAATATTTATGGTTTATAATTTCTTTAATTATATTTTCTAATAATTACATAAAAACTCATTTGATATTAATTATAAAAATAATTAAATATTTTTTTTTTTCATTATAATAATAATAATAATATCGATAATAATAATAATAATAATAATAATTCAGATAATAATAAAAATGATAATAATAATAATAATGATAATAATAATAATAATAATAATAATAATAATAATAATAATAATATTTATAATTTTTATGGTTTATAATATCCTTAATTATATTTTCTAATAATTACATATAAAACTCATTTGATATTAATTATAAAAAATAATTAAATATATTTTTTCATTTATAATAATAATATAATAATAATATTTGATAATAATATAATAATAATAATAATAATTTTTTAATCATTAATAATAATAATAATAACCGATAATAATAATAATATATATAGATAATAATATTTATAATTTTATGGTTTATAGTTTCCTTAATTATATTTTATAATAATTACATAAAAACTCATTTGATATTAATTATAAAAATGATTAAATATATATTTTTATTTATGTTATTGTATTTATATATTTTTTACTAAGTTTTTTTATTTATATTTTATTTTAAAAGATTTTCTTTCATTTTCTCCATAAAATTTGTTCATTTCACTTAAGCGTTGAAACTCATGCATAAAAATTCCATATCGATTTTCTCTCCTATTTGTGTCAATTTCGTTAAAAGTGAAAGGACTTAACGGTTTTTGTAACGGTTTGTAAAAAACTAAAGTCAAATTGAGTTGAGCGTAAGAAAAAAAAAAGATTAGCGACTCATTTGTAAGTGTCCTAAAGTAGAGTGACAAAAAAAATATTTATCCCTATAAATGTCCTTATTTTTAATGTCCTTCATGCTCTGCAGGTAAGAGTACCCTTAAGTTCTCCAAATTATCGAAAGAAATATAAAACAAAAATAGAGCCACTTATATTTCCTCTTAAAGGAATTTTCCGGAAGAAATTTGTCACCTGAAAACGGTTCAATTCTGTTTCTATTATTCATATTCTTTATTCATTTATTTTGAGTTAAGATCTCTTTTACATAAGCGAGCCAAGGAAAAGGAATCTAAAGACGTTCTTCTTTAATTTGTTTGTGGAGCTGGGCTGAATGCTTTCTTGATGCTACCTTGTGCAAGCAACCACCCAATAAATATCCACACACACATCGTACAAATTGTTGGGAGTCTTCAGTTATAAAATGCACCAACAACCAAAATTAGAATTAGATTTACTGATCTAAACATTATGATGTTCCTTTCCTGATTCCATGTACCATCAACATGAAACCTAAGTCCTTGTGTAGACAAGTATTATTGACATGCATAGCTGTTAAATCCTATCATGTATTGAAAGTTCATGAATCATGTATAGTATCCTAAAATACAGTAAGACATGTAAAACATGATAATTATATATTTAGATATATAGAGAAATCATTTTATTGAACAATAATCTCAAGTGTAATGTTAAATCAATCAAATGAGCATATAAACAATTTTAAATATTAAAATTGTAGTTTAAAGAACTTAAACTAGAGGCTTAATCAATAATCCGTAAGTATTACTTATTAAGTAACAAGAGGAAAAAAATAACTTATTGACTCATAAGTATAAACTCATTTTGAAATTAAGCCCCAAATTGGAAAGTGCATCTTCTAATGAAAAAAGAGGCTTTAATTTGATTATAACTCTTATCAGGTTAACCTCTAACTTAAAAATGTATCAACTGTATCGTAGGATATGTGCGACGTATCGTAAGATATATCTTGGCTCACTTTCTGATATGCTAACAATTCTATATCGATTACTCCTGTATCGTATAGTATTGTACGACACCTGTTATACAATATGAATTAAACTATATTTATCGTGTATCAGATTTTGACAACTATGTTTACATGTTCTAAATATAAGTGTGAACCCCTTAGGGGGTTGGAGAAATGGTTGAAGCTTTGATGAGGAATAGTTTGAAGGTCCCTAGTTCCACACTCCGCACTTGGACCATAATTATCTATAATAAAAATGTTCTATATATAAATGTAGTAGCCAGTAGGATGCTCTTATTATTTCAAAGGCATATACAATAGACTAATAATCATTCAAAAAAATTAGAAACCCTCTTTTACTAGCATATGTATGTGAGAAAGCATGATTGATTCTTGGATGTTGCAGATTCTGTGGTTTGTGTTGGAAGTGAGTGGCATCGGTTCCCATCATCATTTTTCATTCCTGATTATGTGGGCCAAGTCCGATGGATAGATGATGGATTCAGGGGTCTTCTTCCATTTCCATTCAATTCTACCTTGGGTGGCAGTTCAGCTGCACCACCTTATTTCAACAATAAGAACAAGGCTTCAGATGAGCAATATGTATTACATACATACCTCTGTAAAAGTTCATTTGTTTCAGCATTTGTTACAGTCTTTAATAGTCAGAACTGCGTTACCGGAAAGAAACCGACTCACCTGACTATTTTTAATTTTTTTTATAATTGATTTTCGCAGCTCCTTAATCTTGAGAGGTGCGACTTTCTGATTGAGTTGCAGCTGCAACGACCTTACTTTTCTCATGGAAGTGATTTGTCAACATGGGAGGTAAACTCTCGGTCTTCTCTTTCTCTGTCTCACATACGCACACAGCAAACACTAGGCACATTACCACACAATTAAGACGTAAATTTATTTTCTCAGGTTGTTGCGGCATTACCTTATCTGGACAGGGAACTCTCACCTCCCATGTACAGATCATTCTTCATCCCATGGCTTTGGGAGAAGAATAATGTTTTCGGCATATACAAACTACTTAAGAGAATACCAAAATCCTAGCATATGTACAAGCAGAATTTTCCACTGTTTTCTAGAGGTTCTGAACTAGGCTGCTTAACTGATATTAGATTTCTGAGATGGCTACTTTTGAGTTTGTGCCACTGAGCCTTCTTGCTTATTGAAATTTGGACTATCCGGATAACATCCAGTTTTTTCTCTCAACCATATTTACTTACTAATTGACCTGTTGCCTACACTTGGAATGTTTGAATGCCATCTATATGAACTTCCATATGTTAGTGGTGATATATTCAGGAATCATATTGTATTTTTCTGGTAGTTTATATGATGTTTGTAATGTTGCTTGGAATATGTTTATCTATTTAAGGCTTCTCCGGTGCTTTGGCTGGCCTATGATCCAGTTCTTATTTTGTATATGATTGGCAGTTGTGTTTAATTCGTAGTCAGAAGGATGAATAGTTAATGTAGTTGTTGAAATCATGTGGAATTAAGTCAGATTTTGTCAACTCCGTGGGTGGAAGAGAATTTTAATAAGTTCAGGGTGTGACAATTTTAATAATTTCTTTTAAAACAGGATGGAGAATGTGTTATACTCATTATTTGTTAGATTTTTTTTTAATTATTATATCAATCTTCATTTGGTTTCGATTCGCAGTCTACTTCAATACTTATGGTAGTAAAAATATATTTTTAAATCTTAAAAACAATCACTAGGGAGGGAACATGAGAAAGAACACTTTCTAGGGGTTTTGTTTCATTTTTTAAAAACCAATATATGGTACACGGGGAAATGTAAGTAATGCACTTAAATAGAACAGAAGTAATGCTATATGTTGGAATTAATTGATTGATTGTCAAATTTGTATTTTCTTCTAATTAAAGGAAGCTAGCGCGTAGGTGTAAAACCTAAAATAATGCACACGCGAAATAAGTTCATTCAGAAATGAAAATTTTCAAATATACCTCCACAAAACCATGTTTTTTAAAAAAAAAAAAAAATTAGTACTAGAGTACCATTGCTTTGATGGTAGTTATTCATAATATATTGATGACAAAAACTTTCGGCACAGGGAGGTGGCCAAATTATAAAACTCTTAATAATTGAACATGAAAATTATACACGAGTTTACTTTTTTACTTATTTATATTTTTACTTTTAATTATCATGTCCTCAGCAAAATTTGTCCCACCGGTGAGATAAAGACCCTCACAAATAAGTTCGTTACCGACAAATCCAGGTCATGTTTATTTACAAATATTATAATCCCAAAGCTAATAATTGATTAAATAGTCTTAGTTATATGTTTATTTTTTATGTGATTATTATTAGATAATTTAAAATAATCATGTTATGTTTTTTTTTCAAGGATTAATTAAAGGAATAGATAAAAAAATATTGTTTGGACTATTATAATCTTAATTACCAATAATAATATTTTTTAAACTATAATTTAAACATGTTTATATATAAAAAAATAATGAAAAATTAATTATAAATTTTTAAATACTGTTGAAATAAGTTGGTGAATTAACATTGTTTCATCATGTTTTTCCTATTTAAAATATTTGAAAATCATCATAAATTAGTACATAAATTAACAAATAAATAGTATCAGAATAATTAATTATGGGATAAATGCATACTCAACATTGGTGTTGATGTTTGCGATAAAATACTCAACATTGAGTTAACGATTTTAGATGAATAAAAACGATAGCGGTAAAATTAGTGAAATCAAAATTTTAAAAGAGTAATATATAAATTTTAACGATTAAATATAGATGAAATTGTATATATATGAGAGAGCACTTACAGTAACATTTATAAATCTGGGAATAATCTTAATTAGTTCAATTGCCATTTAAAGAAATTTCATTTAAATTTGAGTGTGTTTTCAATGTATGAAATTATTACACAATGATTATTAATTGAACATGTTTATTTAATAACTAGTTAAATGTTAATATTAAAAAAGTAAAAGTTTATTTTATCTAAAAAAATTAATCACTCATGTTAGGATTATAATACATGATTAGATATCCCTCATTTCAAATTATTTTATTATCTCATAATTAATAATTTCAAATTTAATTTTAAAAATAAACAAAAGAATTAAATTAATAATTCAGTTATTCTAGTAAACAAACATGAGAGTGTATTATTTATATATTATATATCGACGTGCGTGCGTATGTACATACATGATACATGACAACGATTTTGGGTCTTTCTTTCCCATTTCTCAGTACTCTTTCTAGTTTCTACTTTTCCACTCAGCTGAAGAGTAGAGAAAGTAGTAGGTGAAGCTTAGCCTCAGAATCAGAGAGAATCAGCAAATCAGCAGCCATGGCTTCCTCCACTCAACGCGACACCTTCGTCTACATCGCCAAGCTCGCCGAGCAAGCTGAACGCTACGACGGTTAGCTAATCCCCTCCCCTCTCCCTTTCTCTAGATCTGAAATCTAAACTTCCAACTCTTCCATTAACTTAATATATCAATTAGGGATTTTAATCTTCTAATACAACACTAACGCAGTAACAATTTTTGAATACATAACACTGAAACATGGTACAACTTTTATGACTTTGTCATGTTTTTGCTAAACGGTTCCCTAATTTTTTTTTTAGCACAATTATTTCTCATAGATGCATTAGTCATGCAAATGTGTTAGTCCAATATTTTCTAAACATTTTTTTAGGACAATTGTTGCTCATATATGCATTAATCATGCAAATGTGTTCACTCTAATTTTTTTTTCACCTATTAAAAATTGATTCTCTCTCTCTCTCTATTTTTTTTTTTTAAAATTTGTGTAAAAAGTATTTTTTTATTTTTTTTTTGTTTATTTTTATATTGACATTTTGAATTCAATAAAATATCTCTAAATTCAAAATTAATATAAATTAATTAATTTTAAATAATATAATTACCAAAATTATAAACTTTATTATTTTTTTATTTTATCTAAATGGTACTAATAACTGTATAATTTATTTTAAAATTGAATATATCTCAAATTGATTTGAATAATTAAACTTGATCCTATATTTTGAAAAAAAAATATAAATTTAAAAATATTTTCAATTTTTTATCACAGACTATTATTAAAAATTGAACTCAATATTTTTAAAATTTATTTGTTTGTCTTCTTCAACTTTTCAACTTTTAATAATAGTAGTATGATGAAAATTTTGAAAATATTTTCAAATTTTTATATATATATATATATATATTTTTCAAAATATAGGATCAAGTTTGATTTATTCAAATCAATTTGAGATATATTCAATTTTAAAATAAATAATATCATTTAGATAAATAAAAAAATAGTAAGGTTTATAATTTTGGAAATTATATTGTCTAAAATTAATTAATTTATACTAATTTTGAATTTAGAGATATTTTATATTGAATTCAAAATGATAATATAAAATAAATAAATAAAAAGAAGAAAGAGTATACTTTTTACACAAATTTCAAAAAAAAAAAAAATGAGGAGAGGAGAGAAAAAATCAATTTTTAATAGGTGAAAAAAAATTGAAGGAACACATTTGCATGACTAATACATTTATGAGGAACAGTTGTCCTACAAAAAAAGTTTATGGAAACATTGGAGGAACACCTTTGCCTTTGCATCTATAAGGAACAGTTATGCAAAAAAAAGTTCGAGGAACAGTTTAGCAAAAACATGACAAATAGGAGGTTCAGATTTGTAATTTAGTTCAACTTTTATGGCATATGGTACAATAACATTCTTCAGTACCTGTTACTGAATAATTTAATTTGTTCACCAGATTACTGTTACCAGCACATTTGATACATAGTTGCAGCGCTAAAGCTTTTATAGCACGTAATGAAACAACATTCTATACGGTATGTGTTTTTGCAATAACAATAATATTAGTCAATATATGCGTTATGTGCAGAAATGGTGGATGCAATGAAGAAATTAGCTAAGTTGGATGTGGAATTGACTATTGAAGAGAGAAATTTACTCTCTGTGGGGTACAAAAACGTGGTGGGATCCCGTAGGGCATCGTGGAGGATATTATCGTCAATTGAGCAGAAGGAGGAGTCGAGAGGGAATGAAGTGAATGCGAAACGGATCAAGGAGTACAGGCAGAAAGTGGAATCAGAGCTTTCGAGCATTTGTGGTGATATTATGACTGTGATAGATGAACATCTCATTCCTTCATGCACTGCTGGAGAGTCCACTGTTTTCTACTATAAAATGTGGGTGGGGGATATATGTCTATTATTAGTAGTGTAAACTCAGTTTTGAGTTTTGTTAATTTTTCTTAAGGGGTTTTGGTGTTTGGGGTTTTTATTGGTCGCAGGAAAGGGGATTATTATAGGTATCTTGCAGAGTTCAAGACTGGTAATGAGAGGAAAGAATCTGCTGATCAGTCCCTCAAGGGCTATCAGGTGAATAGAATATCTGTCTAATATGTGTTTTGTTATTTATCATGAGGTAGTATTTAGCCATTTATACTTGTAATTATAGTCAAGTAAATGCTGCATTGTTAAGTAATAGGTTCTGGGAAGCTTCTTGTTGCAGTTTAGACGGAAGAAACTTCTGTTTCTTGCTTGACCACGGACATTGCTGCTTGGTTAATTATAAAGCAATTATTCATTTCTATTGTCTACAATTTGTGTTGTAACTGTGCACCTATATTGGGTAAGAAGGCTTTCAGTTTTTTTTTTAATTACTTTCATGGGTAGCTGATGTAGCTTTTGGTTAGTTGATTTTGGCTTTGGGCGTGTCAAAGGAGTCTCTTTAAGACTCGTACGTTGTTAATATGTCTTATAAAACCTTGCCATATCTGAGAAAGTCATTAAAGTGCAGCCCTTCGGTCTATTGTGATATTATTGAGGGGGTTGTTCTGGGAGTTGTCCTCATGTTTATGCTAGAAGAAATTGTTCCAGTTTTGGGGTAAAAATTCTGTTCATGTATTTGCAACTTGCAAGCATGTGTGTCCTTTTAACTGTTGTGGAAGTTTGGAAAAAAAAATGGTTTATCCTGGATTCTCGAATCACCACTGCTTATATATTGACCTGTTGGATTGTATAATATATTTGCAGTTGGCTTCCACTAGTGCAGAAACTGATTTATCTCCCACACACCCCATCCGTCTTGGTTTGGCTTTGAATTTCTCAGTCTTCTATTATGAGATAATGAACTCTCCTGCAAGGTATATCTTGATTGTAAGCCAAACTATATTGATGTATGCGAGTTGATGTTAAACTTCCCATTTTCTGTTACTAACAAGTGTGTTTTTTCTTTGTATCTTAGAGCCTGCCAACTTGCAAAACAAGCATTTGATGAAGCTATTTCTGAGTTAGATTCCCTGAGTGAGGAATCTTACAAAGATAGCACTTTAATTATGCAACTATTGAGGGACAACCTCACATTGTGGACTTCTGACATGCCTGAAAATGGAGGTGATCTTTTATATAACAATATAATGCAGTCTGTGGCTTGTTTGTATCCATGTATTGGTTATATAATTCTTATATTGATTTGCATTTGGAATATTCAAGCTTATCTTAGTCTCCATGCCTTTTTCTCTGCTTTTTTCATATGATGTGCATACTGGAGTGTCTAGACACATGATGCTTCTTACTGGACCATTTCAGGGAACATATTGTGAATTGTATTAGTTTACCTTCTTTTACTTTTAATAATGGGCATCACATTTCCATTCCCCTCTTCATCAATTTCTTGGAATTTCTCTGTGAGGGAGTGACCATATATCATATGCAAAGTTTGTAATGGCATATCTGTGAATGGATGGCCTCATGGCCTGCAGCATTTCTTCCAGCTGTTAAATATGGCATGGCAGTTTGACATCACTTCTCCCGTAACAAGAATGTGTAGTGGATTGTGTTCCTTAAATCTAGTGCTAATTAAGACTTAGATTTGGTTCTAGTTGGGTGGTGTACATGTATATCCCCAATCCTATCACTGCCTTCTTTTAATTGAATTGAGAACCTCATCCAACCTACTGAGTCATTAAAATGCAACCCCTGTAAGCCTAACTTTTGATGTTTGGTGAAGGTATTTATTTTTAAATGGACGAGTTTCTAAGCAAAATGATATCATTGGGATATATCCTAGACAAGCCTTAATATGCATAAACAAAATTAAGTCAAAGGTCAAATAGGCTCTTATTTGAGGATGGATGATGAACTACGTGCTTCTATATTGTGTACATTTCATTGTTACAACTGAGTTCTGGATTGATAACCAGCGTGTCAGGTCTGATCATTGAAGTCAGCCTGAATATGTCAGGTCTGATTAGAACTGAAAATTATTGATTGATGTCAAATAATACTCTTCAGAAGGAGTTTAGGTTCTCTCTTTTACCTTTATTACCTAGACTAAATGCCCTTTAATGTCCTTGGGATGTCTGATAGCCAATGTGTCTTGTCTGATTACTAAATTCTATCTCAAGTTCCCAACTTTTGTATGTGTTTTGCCTCTTCACCCGTATCTTTTCCATGAGAACAAATTGGAGAGAATAGTTTGGGTCAGTGGTTTGGCCACCCCTAGCTTTGACGACATCAAAGTTCTTTCTTTTCTTTTTTTAATTCAAAAAAAAAACTTCGAGATCTTTCAGTAGGCTGCCCTCTCTCCTTGGGATTTTTTGTGTGAATTTTGTAGCAATTTGTATCTTTTAGTAAATTTAATGGACACTTTATTCTCCTTTAATCTTTTGGAACATTTTTTCCTCTGTTATTTACTCATTTTTGTTTACCTCTGCAGAAGACCAACGGATGGAGATCTCTACCAAATCTGGTGGAGGTGAAGATGCAGAGGTGAGTTCTTGACGTGTTGATTTTTTATTTTTATTTTCTCCCGGTTTAATAAAAAAATTCGGTACCTGGTCTGTAGCAATTCCTCACATCGAAACCCCAGGGATTCTGCCCATGGCATGTTGCATAAATTCACATATAAGGACATGGGGGGCAACCTACACATTCTATGATGTCCAGATTACTGTAAAAAAAATAATATAATGATAATAGTAAACTTACATTGACCACCTCTTTTAACAATCATGAAGGTCCTTGTGAATGGTTTAAAAAAAAAATTAAATAGAATTATTATAGTAAGTAATAGTACATAAATCTCCATTTTTCCATAAAATAATAGTTAGATATTTAGAGACGTGTCAATTTAGTTTCATGCACATGAATTATTTCATTCGGGGTTTCAATTCAGATTCGATTGATTCATTAAGTTTTTTAAAACTATTCATTTCAAATAATTACATAAATTTGTAAATGAACCTCCATTCCATAATAATAGATGTTTTAGTTTTATGAGAAGTTAAGAAAAAACTATCATTTAATAATTAAAATTTGTATGAAATTCTATCATTACCTCTTTATGAGAAGTTGAAAACTACTACTAATATGGGAGAAAATGAGAGAAGTTTAGGAGTGATTTATAGAAAAAGTAAATAACAAATTTTTCTTCTAAAAAGTCAATTATTATGGAAAGTAGTAATATAATTGCTCTTTTCAAATAAATTGGAACTTTTTTAAAAGTCAAAAATTTTTCTTCTAATTAAGCATAAAATATTTCTAAAATTAATTATTATGGAATGGAGGTTATAATATCTTTTATATTTTCCAAATTAAAAGATTAGTTTTAAAAATATAATTGATTTTAAAAAGGCCCGAACAATTAATTCAATATAAGATTAATATTGACTTTTAAGAAGTCAATATTGATCATATAATTCGGAACAGATGGAGTATTTGTTAGGTCATTCAACCTTGCTCATACACGGAACTATTATTCTTTCTTCTCCTATGCAGTAAGCGGCATGGAAGCCTGCATTTTTCAAAGAATTGGACGCAGAAAGGATGATTCCTCCTCAAAGTCTTTAGTGTTGTACTAATTTATCTGAGAGAAACTAGCATCTTCTCAATAATTGTTCTTGCTGTTTGGCCTTATTAGTGTTCCTCTGTAATTGTAAATGTTGTCATCTTCCAAGCTGTTTCTCCCATTCTATGTAACAGACTTGAGAGCTGATGTAGTTGCTCTTGGGATTTGTGTTTTTATCCTTTATTTTCTCCCCGTTTAATTCTAATGAAGATGCAACGAAGTTTGTTCAGAATTTTTTTTGTTTGTTGTGTTGTAACTGAGTCTCTTTACATTTGTGGGCTAAAGAGAGCTCCTATAGTTAATAATCCTATGAAACAGACAGCAGATCTAATATTTATTTCAAGTGTTTGTTATGAATACCAATGTGAGTTTGTCATATAGGGGCAGATCTCACACTTGGATAGCTAGCTGAGGAAATAGAGGTTATTTGGTATAGATTAAAATACTAATAGATGCAAAGCATAGATGGAGTATAAACAATAGCACGAACTCTTGTTTTTTATCTTCTTTCATGCGAAAGTAGACCAACTTCTTGATCAATTGTTTTTGCTTACCATCCAAGCCCCCAGGCCGAATAATTTATATTAGGCGATACACTCCTTGTCAGAAAATTTGAACCTGGAGAGTAAGATGCCTAGTGCAAAAACAGTACTGTCAACTGTTGCATCTGTTGCTGCTTCTGCAATGCTTTTCAGAACCATCACTGACGACTTCGTTCCAAACAAATCCTCAAGCCTTCATAACCTTTTACAGCACTTCTCGTCAGAATTCACCAGTTATAGACGAATTCAGAGGTCTCTCTCTAACCCAAGCTTTTGAGGCTGCAAATTTATACTTGGGCACCAAAATGACTTCCTCAACCCAAATAATCAAACTAGCCAAATCCGAAATCGAGAAAAAGGTTGCAATCACGGTGGACAGAGATGAAGGGATTGTTGATTCTTTTGAAGGTATACAAGTCAAATGGATGTTGAAATGTACACGAGTTTGATCAGCAAGCCATCAAGGGCAAAATTTGAGGGACTTGAATGAACTTTTAAGTTCAGAAGTCGGATCATACAGTTAAGCTTTCACAAGAAACATCACGTTTTTGAGACATCAAAAGCCATCATAGAAGAAATTAAAGGAATTAAGCTCCACACAACAGATTATAATGGCTACAGGATATAAACCTTGACCACCCAATGACCTTCAAGAATTTGGCCTTGGCTTCAGAGCTTAGGAAGGAAATAATGGAGGACTTGGACAAGTTTATCAAGGGAAGGAATTCTACAAGAGAATTGGTAAGGCATGGAAACGCGGGTATTTGTTGTATGGACTTCCTCCTGGTACTGGGAAATCAAGCTTGATCGGGGCAATGGCTAATTATCTGAACTTTGACATCTAGGACTTGGATTTAACAGAAGAGTATTCTAATTCAGATCTAAGGCGCTTGCTGCTTACATTGTCTAGCGGATCAATACTTGTCATCGAGGATATTGATTGCTCTATCAAAATGCAAAACAGGAGTCTGGCAATGAAGCTGGTATGAATCAAAGAAGAGAAGGTGAGTATAATTATGCTATAGAATATCATTTTGCCACATGATAAACATATGATGATAAAATGTTTATTTATACTTTAGTAGAAGTTAGTGCCCCATATAGTTTTTAAGCTGACCGCTTAAAATTTGTTTAAAATAGGTACAGATCTTTTAAATTAACCCGTTCTGTATATACAATTTCATCATATACCATTTCTCAGTTGTCTTAGTTATCTGTTTTACCTTTCAACCAGGTGACACTTTCAGGGCTTCTTAACTTTATTGATGCCTTATGCCTTATGGTCTTGTTGGGGAGATGAACCCATCATAATTTTCACATCAAATCACAAAGACAGACTGGATCCTGCATTATTGAGGCCAGGCGTATGGACATGCACATACACATGTCGTACTGCACATTTTCTGGATTCAAGCAACTAGCCTTGAATTATTTAGGGATTTATCACCACAAACTCTTCAGCCAAATTGAAGAGCAATTAACAAAGGCAGAGAGGTTGCAGGAGAGCTGATGAAGAACACTAACGTACGTCAACCTTATTCATCTCTCATCCATAGGAAAATTAGGGGTAGAGAGAGTCAAAGTATTAGATGTACCACAAAAAGATTAGTGGTCAACCTTATTTATCTCTCATCCATAGGCACTTGTTATAAAATGGTGACCCCTATAACTCCAAATCCGTGTCACCTACCAAAATGGCGAAGGCAGTCGCTCTCATTATCTCCACCCTCTGCGTCTTGGCCTTTGCCGGAATAGCTTATTCCCACGAACCGGAATTCTTTGTCACCGGCAAGGTTTACTGCGACACTTGTCGTGTCCAGTTCCTTACCAGAATCAGCCAACCCATTAAAGGTACATACGTCCCTGTAATACTACCGTACGTAGATGCATGTGTACATATTTTAACACAATACTGGAGCGTTAATTAGCCTTCAATTAACAATCCGCCAATAAGAAACTGTTATAATATACTAGTAATTGTTTAATAGTAGGTGTTTAAAGTTATAATAATATACTAGTAATTGTTTAATAGTAGGTGTTAAGCGGTAAAGTTACAAAACTACCCTTAAACAAATTAGTGAAATAAATGTGTACCACAGCAACAGTACACAGTTAATTCTTATTTTAATACTTGTAATTTTACTCTTATCTGTTTGGGAAAAAGAATTAAAAATCTTTTGTCATCCAAAAAAAAGACCGACCAGGTATTATTTTATTTATAGATTATAGATATTTCACCACCAAAAATATGGATATCTAACGTGCATATGGATGGATGGCATTGCATGCAGGTGCTAGGTTGGCTGTGGAATGCAGAGACCGAGATAATGGAACCTTGACGCACAATGCCATCGGAGAGAGCGATGTAAATGGCGATTACAGGCTCCTCGTAAAAGGAGATCACGAGAAGGATATCTGCGAGGTAACGGCGATCAAAAGCCCAACGACAGACTGTTCTGAGCCCATGAAAGGACTGGATCGAGCCAGAATTGCTCTCACCGGAAACAATGGCTTGCTTAGCAGCGACCGCTATGCTAACCCTCTTGGCTTCATGAAGACCGACCCACTCCCCGAATGCACTGAGGTGCTCAAGGAGTTGGGTTTATTCTCACTTGCCAATTAAAAACTCCATTAATCATCATCATCATCATCCATTTCATTATTATTACTATTCCCAATTCCCAATTCCCAATTCCCAATTAATTAAAAACTTTATTAAACAAATGAACTATTGGACTTCTCGTATACATGCATGCCTGCATGCATGCGCTGTACTGAACCGATTTGGAGTATGTCAAATGCTTCAATTAATTGTATCTTAAATTGTAATGGATGAATATAATACATGGTGTACGTGCCTTCGCCATTTTTATATATATTTATCTTTTGCTAGTTTCTTTTACTTTCATTGATCAACAATATATATAGGTTTCCAATCCATGACAATCCGTTGTTAGGAGAACTATTCCAGCAACATCATCTTTATCGTTGATCAACATATTTAATGACTGAAATTTTAAAAAAAATACAACTACGGCTGGCTAATACTTGAATCCCAATTTATCGCTTCCTCTTATAATATTATATTATTATTGTAATATTAATATATTATATTATTATATTACTAAATAAAATATATTATATTATTAATATGTAAATAATGTTATTCCCCTACGACATGTAGCGGCTGGTTTATGCTTACCCAATATATTGCTCTTGTAATATTATATTATTATTGTAATATTAATATATTATATTATTAATATGTAATTTTATATTATTAAATAAAATGTCAATTAAAATTGACATAATTTATGAAAATATTGACATGAATTATGAAAATATTGAAAATAATAAATATTTTAAAATTAGAATTTTCCAAGTTAACTGTAAAAAACTGAATTGGAGATTTAATTTCCATATAATAAATTATCTTTTGCACAAAGTTTTTAATCGTGAATGATTAGAAATTGCATAATAATTAAAAATCGTCAACCTGGAAAAGATAACTTATGTGAATGATTGTGTGCGCGTTCTTCATATGGATAACACGAATTTGAGATTAAAGGATTTATATATAGTACGAATAAAATTGTTGATTAATGATTAATCAACTTCATTGGCAGTTATAAACTGTGATCAATTAAGTTAATGTTAATATTAAAGAAATAATGTTAAAAACAATAATAAAGTATACCATATGTAGATCTTAATAATGGGGAACAAAGTTTACAAAAATAAAAAGTAGAGGTACTACTTTCCGTAAAACTAATTGTATTATGTATATTTGGAAGAAAGAATGCTACTGAGACATAAACTATTCTACAAACTTTGATGCGACATACTTACCTCAAAGATATCGATCAACAAATTGATTCAATATAGTCTTCGACTCCACATAAAAAAGCGGAGATGAAAGATGTCACATTAATGATTTATAAAATATTGTAGAATAGTTTGTGTACATTACTCTTCTAAATTGAATTTCAAAAGTTGACTTCAAAATTTAGGACTGATTTTAGCATTTATGTGTGCGCTAAAATCAAATAATAGACAACTCACCACAATCCAATAATAAATGGGCTTAAAAAAAATTTATAGCACTCAATCCGTTCCTAAAAGATTGTCGTTTTAGAAGAAAAATTGTGTTTCAAAATGTTTGTGCGTTTACAACTTGTAGGAGAATAAATTATTTATTTTCTTATATTACCCCTACCTACCTCTCTCAATGTCCCAAGAATTTCTCTCCAGTATTAATAGTTTTCAACTTCCCATAAAGCCAGTAGTGATGGAATTTCAAACAAATTTTAATTGCTTAAATGAAATGACTTTCTTAATCCACGATAAAAACTTTAAACGTCAATCTTTTAAAAACAAAACGTAGGAAGTAGCATTTAAGCAGGAAAAACATATGCATCCAGCCTAACAAGACAACCACACAAACTTACAAAAGACAAAAACCTTGCACAAGCACTTTCAAAGCCCAAAAAACAACACGAGCACCTTAAATATAACGTTTTAAGGTTACAATTGTAGTAGTATTATGTTAGGTTAGTTCCAGCTGTGTTAGGTTGATGGCCCGTTGTTATTGTTTGATTTTTGGGCCCGTAGTAGTCATTGTTCTATTGATGGAAACCGAGAGCAGATCTTTTGTCCTTATTTTTTCGTTTTTCATTTAAATTTCGACACTTAATCTCTTATTTAATATCAATTAATTCTAAAATTAAATTAAAGGTCGTGATCAAAATTTAAAAAAAAAAACAAGAGGACAAGAAAAAAATGGGACGAGAGGATCCGCTTCTCATGAAAACCATACAAGAGTCGGCTCACAAGTAAAAATATTAGTTCTAGATGAGAATGAACCCACTTACCAGAGACTCACATAATTTTATAGAACTAATAATATTTTTATTTATGAAAATATCAATTTCCTCTGTTTATTATGGGAAGAACCGGAAAACTACCAACAAATACAAAAAGGAAAGCCCAGCTTGCAAAAGTTTAAAAACACTGAAACCCCTGTTAGTAATCGAAATTCGGTTTATTTATTTGGCAACGAAATAAATAAAATATGTAGTAATATATAAAATCCGAAATTCGGCCGAACACAAAACTCACATTTTTTCAAGTGAGAGGAATTGGGGAAATTATTCAAACAGAAAAATTATAAACAAGGACAAAGAAATTAAATCAAGATGGAAGGGATCGAAAAATAGGAGAAGAGTAAGATCAAGTGACTTACTTTGATAATTCTTCGAGGTAAATTGCTATTCGCCATCGAAGAAGCTTCGATTACGCTAACAAGGGTTTTCAGAGAGAGAGAAAGTGCGGTGGCTTTAAACCTCTGTTAGTAAACTTGTTTCAGCTATGGAAGAGAGGTAACATCGGCTACTAGTATGCTTTTCAGATGAACTCCTTGAAGTCCACTTTATTTGATATTAGAACAATTAGTCAGTGGCTCGCTCAATATGCTTGCTTTGTCTCAACGGCTAAACCAAATAACTCTACCCATATGGTGAATCAGAAAATCACATATTTAATTAGAACCAGCCGATTAGAGGAAGCGAAGGCATTGTTCGATAGAACAAGTCATAGAAATACTGTAACATGGAATTCAATGTTAAGTGGGTATGTCCAACGGAGAGAGATGGCAAAGGCTCGCAAGTTGTTCGATGAAATGCCTGAGAGAGATTTGGTATCCTGGAATGTGATGATTTCGGGTTATATATCGTGTGGGTGGAGGTATGTAGAGGAGGGTAGGCTTTTGTTTGATGAAATGCCGAAGAAAGATTTTATTTCTTGGAATACAATGATTAGTGGGTATGCGAGAAACAGGAGGATGAATGAAGCTTTTAGGCTTTTTGACAGAATGCCTGAGCGGAATGTTGTCTCTTGGAATGCTATGATTAGTGGGTTTTTGCAGAATGGTGATGTGAGAAGTGCAATTGAGTTTTTTGAGAAGATGCCTGAGAGGGATGGGGCATCTGTTAGTGCACTTGTGTCAGGTCTTATTAAAAATGGGGAATTAGATGAAGCTGCTAGACTTTTGCTTGAGAGTGGGAGAAAGGGTGATAATAAAGTTGATTTAGTTCATGCTTATAACACGTTGATTGCTGGGTATGGTCAGAGAGGAAGAGTAGATGATGCTCGAATTCTTTTTGATCAAATGCTATCTGGAGATAATGAGAGGTTTAAAAGAAATGTGGTGTCATGGAATACTATGATCATGTGTTATGTGAGAGCAGGACACATCGTCTCTGCTAGGGAGATATTTGACCAGATGATGGAGCGAGACACTTTTTCATGGAACACGATGATAAGTGGCTATATTAGTAAGTCTGATATGGAAGAAGCCTCAAATTTGTTTCGGCGAATGCCAAATCCTGACATGCTGTCCTGGAATTCGATGATCTCGGGATTTGCCCAGGTGGGTAACTTGGAACTTGCTCGTGATCTTTTTCAGAGGATGCCCCAGAAAAACCAGGTATCATGGAATTCTATTATAGCAGGGTGTGAGAGAAATGCGGACTATGAAGGAGCAATTATGCTTTTCACTCAGATGCAGTTGGAAGGTGAGAAGCCCGATCGTCACACGTTGTCTTCGCTTCGAAGCGCCAGGTCTTTGAAGTTGTGGCTCTTCATCTTGGTATGCAGATTCACCAGCTAGTCACAAAGATTGTCATTCCTGATGTGCCATTAAATAACTCAATTATTACCATGTATGCTAGATGTGGAGCAATAACTGAGGCAAAGGCCATTTTTGATGAGATGAGATTGAGGAAAGATGTAATTTCTTGGAATGCCATGATTGGTGGATATGCATCTCATGGATTTGCAGAAGAGGCGCTAGAACTTTTTGGATTAATGAAGAAATTAATAAATGTACCAACTTATATAACATTCATTTTCGGTTTTGAGTGCATGTGCTCATCGCCGGGCTTTATTGATCAAGCCAAGATGCATTTCAAGGCAATGGTTAATGAATTTGGTATTCAACCAAGGTTCAACATTTGCCTCCCTTGTGGATGTTGTGGGTCGTCATGGGCAAGTTGAGGAGGCCATGGATGTGATTAGTAAAATGCCATTTGAGCCAGATAAGGTTGTGTGGGGTGCATTATTAGGTGCTTGTAGGATACATAACAATGTAAAGTTAGCTCGTGTTGCAGCCGAAGCGTTGATGAGGCTCGAACCAGAGAGTTCTGCTCCTTATGTAATACTGTACAACCTGTATGCTGACGTTGATCAATGGGATGATGCAATTGAAATCAGGATGTTAATGGAGAAGAATAGTATCAGAAAAGAACCAGCATATAGCAGGGTGGACTCGAATTCCTGATAATGTTTGTGCTCGGATTAGAGGTAGCAAGCTCTTTAACATCTAACCTGAATGAAAGTGATCTTGTTGCTTGCTATAACAGGACACCAACACAGGCAAGACATAATTAATGGTGTTCAACTATTCTTTGGAGTTTGTAAAAGTGACCAACTTAATCATTTAATAAGGTTATTGATTGTTATCCATTTGGTTGCTTCACTTTTTCAGGCTGCATTGTGGAGTGCATACATCAACTTGTTCAAAGCTTCCCACTCACATCTAGAGGCCAACATCTATGTTAAGGTATTTGATTATGACAGGGAAATGGAGTTTGAATTGACATTTAAGAACTTGAGCTCAAGTGACTACTATGTGTTCGGGTCACAACCGAGCCCCAAGTTTGTCAAGGAGAGTAGACTTAAGAGATGCGATGAGATTTGGTCGCATCTTTAGAGCAATAATCATTTAAGATTCGTGCTCTCATTGTTTCGCTTGTCTCGGCTCGCTTCCTTAGTTAATCTAGATTGGTTGATGTTTGTGTGGTATTATAAGCCCGACTTGATAATTTTGTTTATCATTATTGTCACAACAAACTTGGATAAAAGTTTGAGATATGATGAAGTAATGTTAGTTGTTATAATCTTACTTTTCTAGCTATGTTATGTTGTTTTGTAATTTGCACTCGGATAATTATTTTCTACTCTTTTGTTATAATATCGAATTTTTGCTTTTCGCTTAAAAGTTTGAGTTTGTCATCGTCTCATCAAGTATGATCGTTTAGATATAACTGGTTTATATTGTCATGACAAATGAAACTCTTTTTTGGGACGGGGAGTATTCGATCAAAACCTACTCCATTTATCTACATCTCTTCTTTGTAGATTCTATTTCATAAAAGATTTTAGTTACTAAACTAGTCAAATAATGGCAAACTCAAACTTCTAACCGAAAAGTCGTAATTTCGATATTATAACAAAATAGTACAAGATAATTATCCGAGTGTAAATTGCACTAAGAGCAACATAACATTGCTAGAAAAGTAAGTTTATAACAACTAACATTACTTCATCATATCACAAACTTTTATCCAAGTTTGTCATGACAAGATCGATAAATAAAATTATCAAGTTAGTTTCTATAATACTACTAAAACATCAACCAATCTAGATTAACTAAAGAAAACAAAGGAGCACTAATCTTAAATGCATATTGCTCCAAAGACAACCCAATCTTGGTAAGAAGTTCTCGAATGTCAACTAAAACTCCATATCCCTATCATAATCCAATACCTTAACATCGACCCCATCATGGAGTGCATACATCAACTCAAACTCCATTTCCATGGTCTCAATTGAGAGGTTTCTTATTACAATCTATTCTCGCTATTTCAATGATCCGACTTATGTCAACTCCTTGTTCATTTGACATTTAGGCTTCCTTCCATGAATAGAATAGTTTTGGAAGTGATCCGACATCGATGATCTTTTCGACGATATATTTGTTATCATTGCTTAAACTTAACATAGTAGATTTGGATATGATCTTTTCAAAGAATAGGAGGTTAGACGTTTTTCATATCTATAAAATAAAGTGGTGACTCTCCACCTCATGCTTTAGGTCTTCTTTTTATATACAATGTGTGGACTTATATATTCTGAACTCCCAACACTTTCATCAATAACATTGTCTATTTGACATTAAATTTTATATTCCTTCCTTATTCAAGTTATATTTCTTTCTATTATAGATTTATAGCTTGAAAATGAGCATCCACAAAGAAAGATGAAAGCAAAGATGACATCAAAAGGGGATACGAGGATTCTGTAGTAAAGCATGTGGCACATATTTAATTATTATTTATGTGTATGCATATATACGTTATATATGATAAAAAAATCAAAAGATTAAATACTTATGCTAATCCTACAAAATAGTTAAAATACAAAGGAGTTCAAATTGGTCAGATGCCAAACAAAATCTAAAATTTGGATACAATTAATAAGCTCTAGACCATTATTTAAACGATCAAACTTTTGACCCATAAGCACGAGACCAAATTGTTAAACAGCTTATTCCCAAATTTAGCAATACCGTGACACCGAAAGAGGAAATATAAGAAGAAAAATTCCAATGGGAGTAGCGACAGCCGATGGGAGTCGGGGCTATCTGTGAATTGTCTAGATTCATAGTATTATTTGATTTCTTTGATTAACTTTTATATTTTATTGAGTCATGCTATATATATTTCCTTTGAATTATTTATCATGACATATATCAATATATAGGATTGGATAAAATTATAAAATTGGCTTATATAGGATTAAATAAAATTATAAAATTGGCTCACTGTATCAAATATATCGTAAAAGTATTGCCAATTAGATTTATCCACATAACTCGCAATAAAAGTCGACATGTACAGTATAACTCTATCAATATAGAATTGAATGTGATTATAAAATTAGTCATTGTATCAAATACATCATAAAAATATTATCAATTAAATTTATCTTCCTAACTCTTAATAAAAGTCAACATGTAAAGTCGAAATATAAAGTTGCAATATATATATTTTTTCTATTTTATTACTCTTTTCCCTTCATTGGAAATCGAGCCAACCATGCAAAACGTTAAACTCATTGCTACTCGATAAATTCGGGATATACCTAGTTTTCTCATCCATGGTATCGAGCAATTACTATGAAATTGGGTTTGACTGATAGTCTCATGGGGATCATTGGGACCAGTGTGTGTATACAGAGAGACTTCGTTATGACTAAGATTGTAAAATGAGCAAATACTGGGACTCGATTCGTACTCGCGATTCGAGCTCAACTCAAAATATAAATAATTCAAATATGAACAAATTTTAAAGTTCGATAAATTACTCAAACCTCTTGAAATTGTAATTTTCTATTGATACTCGAATCATATTCATACTCGAATTTGAATTATTTATATTTTGAGTATAAATAATTCAAACATCAACCAATCTAGATTAACTAAGGAGCGGGAATGACGAAAAAATGAGAACAAATGAGCACGAATCTTAAATGATTATTGCTCCAAGATGTACCCAAATCTCATCGCATCTCTTAAGTCTACTCTCCTCGACAAACTTGGGGCTCGAATTGTGACCGAAAACACATAAGAGTCACTTGAGCTCAAGTTCTTAAATGTCAATTCAAACTCCATTTCCGCATAATCAAATACCTTAACATAGATGTTGGCCTCTAGATGTGAGTGGGAAGCTTTGAACAAGTTGATGTATGCACTCCACAATGCAAACTAAAAAGTGAAGTGAAGCAACCAAATGGATAACAATCAATAACCTTATTAAATGATTAAGTTGGTCACTTTTACAAACTCCAAAGAATAGTTGAACACCATTAATTATGTCTTGCCTGTGTTGGTGTCCTGTTATAGCAAGCAACAAGATCACTTTCATTCGGTGTTAGATGTTAAAGAGCTTTGCTACTCTAATCCGAAAGCACAAACATTATCAGAATTCGAGTCCACCCGCTATATCTTTGGTTCTTTTCTCGATACTATTCTTCTCCATTAACATCCCGATTTCAATCAGATCATCCCATCGATCAACGCCAAGATACAAAGGTTGTACAAGATTACATAAGGAGCAGAACTCTCGGTTCGAGCCTCTCATCAACGCTTCCTACCGCAACACGAGCTAACTTTACATTGTTATGTATCCTACAAGCACCTAATAATGCACCCCACACAACCTTATCTCGCTCAAATGGCATTTTACTAATCACATCCACGGCCTCCTCAACTTGCCCACGACGACCCACAACATCCACAAGGAGGCAAAATGTTGAACCCTCGTCAATACCAAATTCATTAACCATTGCCTTGAAATGCATCTTCGCTTCGATTAACTAAGCCGCAAGATGAGCACACGACTCAAAACCGAAATGAATGTTATATAAGTTGGTCGCACGATTAATTTCTTCATTAATCCAAAAGTTCTAAGCGCTTCTTCCGCAAATCCATGAGACGCGTATCCACCAATCATGGCATTCCAAGAAATTACATCTTTCCTCAATCTCATCTCATCAAAATGGCCTTTGCCTCGCTTATTGCTCCACATCTAGCATACATGGTAATAATTGAAGTTATTTAATGGCACATCAGGAATGACAATCTTTGTGACTAGTGGTGAATCTGATACCAAGATGAAGAGCCACAACTCAAAGACAAACGCCGGTTTAAGACAACGGCGATGTGACGATCGGGCTTCTCACCTTCCAACCGCATCTCGAAAGTGAAAAGCATAATTGCTTCCTTCATAGTCCGCATTTCTCTCACACTCGCTATAATAGAATTCCATGATACCGGTTTTTCGGGGCATCCTCGAAAAAGATCACGAAAGTAAGTTCCAAGTTACCCACCGGGCAAATCCCGAGATCATCGAATTCCGTGACAAGATGTCGAGGATTTGGCATTCGCCAAACAAATTTGAGGCTTCTTCCATATCGACTTTTACTAATATAGCCACTTATCATCGTGTTCCATGAAAAAAAGTGTCTCGCTCCATCATCCGGGTCAAATATCTCCCTAGCAGAGAGACGATGTGTCCCGCTTCTCACATAACACATGATCATAGTATTCCATGACACCACATTTCTTTTAAACCTCTCATTATCTCCAGATAGCATTTGATCAAAAAGAATTCGAGCATCATCTACTCTTCCTCTCTCGACCATACCCAAAGAATCAACGTGTTATAAGCATGAACTAAATCAACTTTATTATCACCCTTTCTCCCACTCTCAAGCAAAAGTCTAGCGACTTCATCTAATTCCCCATTTTAATAAGACTGACATTAAGTGCACTAACAGATGCCCCATCCCTCTCGTGCATCTTCTCAAAAACTCAATTGCACTTCTCACATCACCATTCTCGCAAAAACCCACTAATCATAGCATTCCAAGAGACAACATTCCGCTTCGTGCATTCGTGCCAAAAAGCCTAAAAGCTTCATTCATCCTCCTGCTTTCGTGATACCCACTAATCATTGTATTCCAAGAAATAAAATCTTTCTTCGGCATTTCATCAAACAAAAGCCTACCCTCCTCTACATACCTCCACCCACACGATATATAACCCGAAATCATCACATTCCAGATACCAAATCTCTCTCGTGCATTTCATCGAACAACTTACGAGCCTTTGCCATCTCTCTCCGTTGGACATACCCACTTAACATTGAATTCCATGTTACAAGATTTCTATGACTTGTTCTATCGAACAATGCCTTCGCTTCCTCTAATCGGTTTGGTTCTAATTAAATATGTGATTTTCTGATTCACCATATGGGTAGAGTTATTTGGTTTAGCCGTTGAGACAAAGCAAGCATATTGAGCGATTGGTGTTTTAGGCAGGTAACTGCCCAGATGCCACTGACTAATTGTTCTGATATCAAATAAAGTGGACTTTAAGGAGTTCATCTGAAAAGCATACTAGTAGCCGATGTTACCTCTCTTCCATAGCTGAAACAAGTTTACTAACAGAGGTTTAAAGCCACCGCACTTTCTCTCTCTCTGAAAACCCTTGTTAGCGCATTTTTGTAATCAAGCTTCTTCAATGGCGAATAGCAATTTACCTCGAAGAATTATCAAAGTAAGTCACTTGATCTTCCTCTTCTCCTATTTTTCGATCCCTTCCCCAATTCATCTTGATTTAATTTCTTCGTCCTTGTTTATAATTTTTCTGTTTGAATAATTTTTTTTGGTAGTTAGGTTTTGACAGCTTTTTCTTTTTCCTTTTTCAACCTAACAGGAAACTCAGCGTCTCCTCAGCGAACCAGGTAATCTCTCTCTAGTTATGTATATGTATCTTTGATATTTAGAGAGTATTGCATTTTATAGTTTTAGAGCATATATATTTAATCTTTGGTTGCTGTGAGCTTCAGATTAGATATGCGTAAGCTTAATGGTGACTTTGAGCATTAAATTATCTATCTGCTGCATTTGATTGTGTATGTTCACTAGTTCCTGTTGTCATGATCTTTAAAATATGAAATCTTACTAAATGTTGGTACTGATCTTCTTGTGCTGTTATCTGGTCTTAGTTTCTATTTTTGTGATGCGAGCTTTACAATTAAAATTTTAGGTATGTAAATATACTTTTTGATCTATTGGTGCAGCTCCTGGAATAAGTGCATCGCCATCTGAAGACAATATGCAGTACTTTAATGTCATGATTCTTGGTCCGACACAATCTCCATATGAAGGTAATTAGCTGATAGGATTGTGTGAGTGACAACACAATCTCAGAAATGATAATCCTTATTATCTGGGTCCTAAATATTGATCGTGTATAAGCGGCAGTCACAATTTTGCTAACTTGTACTTTCAGTCTCATTCTAGATGTCCTTCAAAAGATTATTTCAACTTCAAACTTAATGTTATTCGCATCTTGTAACATATCATCAATGAGCTTAATATTTTGTCTTATATTTCTACATGATGCTTTTTCTTGTTCCATGCAGGTGGGGTTTTTAAGCTGGAATTGTTTTTACCTGAAGAATACCCAATGGCTGCTCCAAAGGTATATCAGTTTTTACTGAGCTACCTTTGTTACAAGGCTCTTTGTTAAGGTTTAAGCTGTTTCTCCTTTTGATTCTCATTTAGCTTGATGAAGCTTCATGATGGGCAAAGATATTTTCATTTAACGGATATAGTTATATACTTTACTCTCCTGGATGATTGAGTGTGATTGTTCTTATGATAAAGATTTAAACAGCTAAGTGTTTAGTGTTTACAGTCCCATACTCCCATGTTTGTAGCTCAGTTCCCACTATCTGCATACAGTTGTGTGCTGGCAGTGGTCTATGCTACAATACGCCCCTTTTGTTGGAATGTAACTCTCTGACCTGTATTCTATGTTTTCGCTTTGGTGTACTATGTAATCTTTAATATTAAGGTTATTATGGGCCATGTTGTAGATGTTGATGTGAGCTTATGATTTCTCTCTGCCCCTACATTTTTATTAGAGCTTATTGATTGTAGGCTGGTGCCTGGTGGTATTTTACTTCATTTCCCGTTTTACCTTGGATATTATATTTGAGGACAGGTGAGTGATTAATTTCATAACATTCCATGTATGTCTTTTTTTTTATTATCTAAATTGCTAATCAGTCGAGGGACTCTTCCAGTTATGTAAAGTCTTCATTTCTTATACTCAATCCATAAATGACATCCCTTTGCAAAAATATTCAAAAATAATTCTGGGCTGTTTCTGCTTTAAAGTGTTTTACGGTGTCGGAGACTGGAAAAAACATGAGGTGTATTTTTTGCTTGATGTATTGGAGAATCAAAAGGATGTCGCAATCATTTTCCTGTCTCTTGCTCAAGTCCAAAGGTTTTCTTGTACCTCATTATTTCAATCCCACAGGTGTGTCAAATGGTCCTCAGTTATTATCTAGAATGAAATGGGGGATACTTTTTTGGGGTTATAATGGCTTTGGTAATGTTGGGAATGTAAATCTTCACAATGTGCTGCTATAGGTGTGTGAGGACTCATTTGTATTTTTCACCTGACATGTTGTAGGAGTGTAATAATTTCTTACATAGGGAAGCTTAAAAAAATTGATTTGGGTGCTATTGGGTTATTGTCACTGCTATTCTTGCTGGATATGTTACACGACTTCACAGCTCTAGTCAAAAGAATGCTTTATGGAGATTCTGCAGCACATACAAGTGCTTTTGTAGAATCTTTTTATCCTTTTACTTTTGGGGATAAACATTATACTGAGTGATGTATGAAAGTGTGTTGTTAATTACATCCTTTTGTCTGATTTTTCCTTTAATGTTTGGAGTTTCTATGATTTTTAACTTTGAATGATTGCAAAATATATTGATCATGTGCATTTGCATTACCTCCAAGGACATGAATGTTGATTTGAATGGCATGATAACTAGTTTGTGATGTGTTTTTGGCGCTAGATCAACATACTCATCCTTCATTTTATATGTTGCAACAGGTTCGGTTCCTCACCAAAATTTACCATCCTAACATTGACAAGGTTTGATATGCCTACTCCCAGTAATTAATCTTCTTAGGTTTCAGGCTCATGTTTCTTGCTTCTTATAGAATGAGTGTCTGGATGCAGCTTGGAAGGATAAGCCTCGATATCCTGAAGGACAAATGGAGTCCTGCTCTTCAGATTCGTACTGTACTATTAAGGTAAAATGGTGGTTACTAGTGATTTTATAAAGAACAATTTCCTCTCCATAGAATATTTATATAGCGTCAAATGCCTTGTGAAATGCTGGCAAGTTTAGTACATATTTTCTTTAGCCAAGTAAGAGAAAACTGGCTGATTAAATACAAGGCTTTTTTTTTTTTGAAGTAAAAGAGATTTTCATTTCTAATATTTTGGTGATGTCATTGTTGTATGTTGTTATAATATAAATGTATAACAGGTACTGTCAACTAAAATTGACATAATTTATGAAAATATTGACATGAATTATGAAAATATTGAAAATAATAAATATTTTAAAATTAGAATTTTCCAAGTTAATCTGTAAAAAACTGAATTGAGATTTAATTTCCATATAATAAATTATCTTTTTGCACAAAGTTTTTAATCGTGAATGATTAGAAATTGCATAATAATTAAAAATCGTCAACCTGGAAAAGATAACTTATGTGAATGATTGTGTGCGTTCTTCATATGGATAACATTTAATTTGAGATTAAAGGATTTATATATATAATACGAATAAAATTGTTGATTAATGATTAATCTACTTCATTGGCAGTTATAAACTGTGATCAATTAAGTTAATGTTAATATTAAAGAAATAATGTTAAAAACAATAATAAAGTATACCATATGTAGATCTTAATAATGGGGAACAAAGTTTACAAAAATAAAAAGTAGAGGTACTACTTTCCGTAAAACTAATTGTATTATGTATATTTGGAAGAGTAATGCTACAGACACAAACTATTCTACAAACTTTTGATGTGACATACTCTACCTCAGCATATTGATCAACAAATTGATTCAATATAGTCTTCGACTCCACATAAAAAACTGAGATGGAGTATGTCACATTAACAGTTTATAAAATATTGTAGAATAGTTTGTGTCTATTACTCTTCTAAATTGAATTTCAAAAGTTGACTTCAAAATTTAGGACTGATTTTAGCATTTATGTGTGCGCTAAAATCAAATAATAGACAACTCACCACAATCCAATAATAAATGGGCTTAAAAAATTTTTATAGCACTCAATCCGTTCCTAAAAGATTGTCGTTTTAGAAGAAAAATTGTGTTTCAAAATGTTTGTCGTTTATAACTTTGCAGGAGAATAAATTATTTATTTTCTTATATTACCCCTACCTTCTCTCAATGTCCCAAGAATTTCTCTCCTGTGTATTAATAGTTTTCAACTTCCCATAAAGTGGTAGTGATGGAATTTCAAACAAATTTTAATTGCTAAATGAAATGACTTTCTTAATCCATGTATAAAAACTTTAAACGTCAATCTTTTAAAAACAAAACGTAGGAAGTAGCATTTAAGCCAGAAAAACATATGCATCCAGCTAACAAGACAACCACACAAACTTACAAAAGACAAAAACCTTGCACAAGCACTTTCAAAGCCCAAAAAACAACACGAGCACCTTAAATATAACGTTTTAAGGTTACAATTGTAGTAGTATTATGTTAGGTTAGTTCCAGCTGTGTTAGGTTGATGGCCCGTTGTTATTGTTTGATTTTTGGGCCCGTAGTAGTCATTGTTCTATTGATGGAAACCGAGAGCAGATCTTTTGTCCTTATTTTTTCTGTTCTCTCATTTAAATTTTGACACTTAATCTCTTATTTAATATCAATTAATTCTAAAATTAAATTAAAGGTCAGGTATCAAAATTTAAATAAAAAAAAACAAGAGGACAAGAAAAATGGGACAGAGGATCTGCTCTCATGAAAACCATACAAGAGTTTTTACCACAAGTAAAAATATTAGTTCTAGATGAGAATGAACCCACTTACCAGAGACTCACATAATTTTATAGAACTAATAATATTTTTATTTATGAAAATATCAATTTCCTCCTTTATTATGGGAAGAACAGGAAAACTACCAACAAATACAAAAAGGAAAGCCCGACTTGCAAAAGTTTAAAACACCGAAACCCTCGTTAGTAATCGAAATTGGTTTATTTATTTGGCAACGAAATAAATAAAATATGTAGTAATAATATATAAATCCCAAATTGGTAGAACACAAAACTCACATTTTTCAAGTGAGAGGAATTGGGGAAATTATTCAAACAGAAAAATTATAAACAAGGACAAAGAAATTAAATCAAGATGGAAGGATCGAAAAATAGAGAAGAGTAAGATCAAGTGACTTACTTTGATAATTCTTCGAGGTAAATTGCTATTCGCCATCGAAGAAGCTTCGATTACGCTAACATGCGGTTTTCGAGAGAGAGAGAAAAGTGCGGTGGCTTTAAACCTCTCCGTTAGTAAACTTGTTTTCACTATGGAAGAGAGGTAACATCGGCTATTAGTATGCTTTTCAGATGAACTCCTTGAAGTCCACTTTATTTGATATCGTAACAATTAGTCGTGGCTCGCTTCAATACGCTTGCTTTGTCTCAACGGCTAAACCAAATAACTCTACCCATATGGTGAATCGTAAAATCACATATTTAATTAGAACCACCGATTAGAGAAGCGAAGGCATTGTTCGATGTAACAAGTCATAGAAATATCGTAACATGGAATTCAATGTTAAGTGGGTATGTCCAACGAGAGAGATGGCAAAGGCTCGCAAGTTGTTCGATGAAATGCCCGAGAGAGATTTGGTATCCGGAATGTGATGATTTGGGTTATATATCGTGGGTGGAGGTATGTAGAGGAGGGTAGGCTTTTGTTTGATGAAATGCAGAAGAAAGATTTTATTTCTTCGAATACAATGATTAGTGGGTATCGCGAGAAGCAGGAGGATGAATGAAGCTTTTAGGCTTTTTGGACGTAACGCTCGAGCGGAATGTTGTCTCTTCGAATGCTATGATTAGTGGGTTTTTGCAGAATGGTGATGTGAGAAGTGCAATTGAGTTTTTTGAGAAGACGCCGAGAGGGATGGGGCATCCGTTAGTGCACTTGTGTCAGTCTTATTAAAATGGGGAATTAGATGAAGTCGCTAGACTTTTGCTTGAGAGTGGGAGAAAGGGTGATAATAAAGTTGATTTAGTTCATGCTTATAACACGTTGATTCTTTGGGTATGGTCGAGAGGAAGAGTAGATGATGCTCAATTCTTTTTGATCAAATGCTATCCGGAGATAATGAGAGGTTTAAAAGAAATGTGGTGTCATGGAATACTATGATCGTATGTTATGTGAGAAGCAGGACACATCGTCTCCGCTAGGGAGATATTTGACCGGATGATGGAGCGAGACACTTTTTCATGGAACACGATGATAAGTGGCTATATTAGTAAGTCCGATATGGAAGAAGCCTCAAATTTGTTTTGGCCGAATGCCAAATCGACATCTCTGTCCTGGAATTCGATGATCTCGGATTTGCCTGTGGGTAACTTGGAACTTGCTTTCGTGATCTTTCGGAGGATGCCCCGGAAAAACCAGTATCATGGAATTCTATTATAGTAGGTGTGAGAGAAATGCGGACTATGAAGGAGCAATTATGCTTTTCACCTCGATGCATTGGAAGGTGAGAAGTTCGATCGTCACATCGCCGTTTTCTTCGCTTCGAAGGCCTTTGAGTTTGTGGCTCTTCATCTTGGTATGCAGATTCACCAGCTAGTCACAAAGATTGTCATTCCTGATGTGCCATTAAATAACTCAATTATTACCATGTATGCTAGATGTGGAGCAATAACTGAGGCAAAGGCCATTTTTGATGAGATGAGATTGAGGAAAGATGTAATTTCTTGGAATGCCATGATTGGTGGATATGCATCTCATGGATTTGCAGAAGAGGCGCTAGAACTTTTTGGATTAATGAAGAAATTAATCGTGCAGCCAACTTATATAACATTCATTTCGGTTTTGAGTGCATGTGCTCATGCTGGCTTAGTTGATCAAGCCAAGATGCATTTCAAGGCAATGGTTAATGAATTTGGTATTCAACCAAGGGTTCAACATTTTGCCTCCCTTGTGGATGTTGTGGGTCGTCATGGGCAAGTTGAGGAGGCCATGGATGTGATTAGTAAAATGCCATTTGAGCCAGATAAGGTTGTGTGGGGTGCATTATTAGGTGCTTGTAGGATACATAACAATGTAAAGTTAGCTCGTGTTGCAGCCGAAGCGTTGATGAGGCTCGAACCAGAGAGTTCTGCTCCTTATGTAATACTGTACAACCTGTATGCTGACGTTGATCAATGGGATGATGCAATTGAAATCGTGGATGTTAATGGAGAAGAATAGTATTTAAAAGAACCAAAGATATATAGCTAGGTGGACTCGAATTCCTGATAATGTTTGTGCTCGGATTAGAGGTAGCAAGCTCTTTAACATCTAACCTGAATGAAAGTGATCTTGTTGCTTGCTATAACAGGACACCAACACAGGCAAGACATAATTAATGGTGTTCAACTATTCTTTGGAGTTTGTAAAGTGACCAACTTAATCATTTAATAAGGTTATTGATTGTTATCCATTGGTTGCTTCACTTTTTCAGTCGCATTGTGGAGTGCATACATCAACTTGTTCAAAGCTTCCCACTCACATCTAGAGGCCAACATCTATGTTAAGGTATTTGATTATGACAGGGAAATGGAGTTTGAATTGACATTTAAGAACTTGAGCTCAAGTGACTACTATGTGTTTGGTCACAATTCGAGCCCCAAGTTTGTCAAGGAGAGTAGACTTAAGAGATGCGATGAGATTTGGCTGTACTGGAGCAATAATCATTTAAGATTCGTGCTCACTGTTCTCGCTTGCTCGCGCTCCTGCTCCTTAGTTAATCTAGATTGGTTGATGTTTGTGTGGTATTATAGAAACTGACTTGATAATTTTGTTTATCATTACTGTCACAACAAACTTGGATAAAAAGTTTTGAGATATGATGAAGTAATGTTAGTTGTTATAATCTTACTTTTCTAGCTATGTTATGTTGTTCTTGTAATTTGCACTCGGATAATTATTTTCTACTCTTTTGTTATAATATCAGAATTTGCTGCTTTTCGTTTAAAAGTTTGAGTTTGTCATTGTCTATCAGTATGATCGTTTAGATATAACTGGTTTATATTGTCATGACAAATGAAACTCTTTTTTGGGATGGGGGAGTATTCGATCAAAACCTACTCCATTTATCTACATCTCTTCTTTGTATCTCTATTTCATAAAAGATTTTAGTTACTAAACTAGTCAAATAATGGCAAACTCAAACTTCTAACCGAAAAGTCAGTAATTTTCCGATATTATAACAAAATAGTACAAGATAATTATCCGAAAGTAAATTGCACTAAGAGCAACATAACATTGCTAGAAAAGTAAGCTTATAACAGCTAACATTACTTCATCATATCACAAACTTTTTATCCAAGTTTGTTGCGACAGTACTGATAAATAAAATTATCAAGTTAGTTTCTATAATACTACTAAAACATCAACCAATCTAGATTAACTAAAGAAAACAAAGGAGTACTTAATCTTAAATGCATATTGCTCCAGTACAACCCAATCTTCAGCGCAACAATAAGTTCTTGAATGTCAACTAAAACTCCATATCCCTATCATAATCCAATACCTTAACATCGACCCCATTGTGGAGTGCATACATCAACTCAAACTCCATTTCCATGGTCTCAATTGAGAGGTTTCTTATTACAATCTATTCTGCTATTTCAATGATCTGACTTATGTCAACTCCTTGTTCATTTGACATTTAGGCTTCCTTCCATGAATAGAATAGTTTTGGAAGTGATCCGACACTGATGATCTTTTGACGTATATATTTGTTATCATTGCTTAAACTTAACAGAGATTTGGATATGATCTTTTCAAAGAATAGGAGGTTAGACGTTTTTCATATCTATAAAATAAAGTGGTGACTCTCCACCTCATGCTTTAGGTCTTCTTTTTATATACAATGTGTGGACTTATATATTCTGAACTCCCAACACTTTCATCAATAACATTGTCTCATGACATTAAATTTTATATTCCCTTCCTTATTCAAGTTATATTTCTTTCTATTATAGATTTATAGCTTGAAAATGAGCATCCACAGCAAAGATGAAAGCAGCACAGATACTGGTGCGGGGATACGAGGATTCGGGTGTAGCAAGCATGTGGCACATATTTAATTATTATTTATGTGTATGCATATATACGTTATATATGATAAAAAAATCAAAAGATTAAATACTTATGCTAATCCTACAAAATAGTTAAAATACAAAGGAGTTCAGCTGGTTGCATGCCAAACAAAATCTAAAATTTGGATACAATTAATAAGCTCTAGACCATTATTTAAACGATCAAACTTTTGACCCATAAGCACGAGACCAAATTGTTAAACAGCTTATTCCCAAATTTAGCAATACCGTGACACCGAAAGAGGAAATATAAGAAGAAAAATTCCAATGGGAGTAGCGACAGCCGATGGGAGTCGGGGCTATCTGTGAATTGTCTAGATTCATAGTATTATTTGATTTCTTTGATTAACTTTTATATTTTATTGAGTCATGCTATATATATTTCCACTGAATTACGATTGCGACATATATCAATATATAGGATTGGATAAAATTATAAAATTGGCTTATATAGGATTAAATAAAATTATAAAATTGGCTCACTGTATCAAATATATCGTAAAAGTATTGCCAATTAGATTTATCCACATAACTCGCAATAAAAGTCGACATGTACAGTATAACTCTATCAATATAGAATTGAATGTGATTATAAAATTAGTCATTGTATCAAATACATCATAAAAATATTATCAATTAAATTTATCTTCCTAACTCTTAATAAAAGTCAACATGTAAAGTCGAAATATAAAGTCATAATATATATATTTTTTCTATTTTATTACTCTTTTCCTTCATCGAAATCGAGCCAACCATGCAAAACGTTAAACTCATCGCTACTCGATAAATTCTGGATATACCTAGTTTTCTCATCCATGGTATCGAGCAATTTACTATGAAATTGGGTTCGACCGATAGCCCCACGGGGATCATCGGGACCAAAGCAAGTGTATCTGAGAGAGACTTCGTTATGACTAAGATCAGAAATGAGCAAACATGGGACTCGATTCGACTTCGCATGATTCGAGCTCAACTCAAAATATAAATAATTCAAATATGAACAAATTTTAAAGTTCGATAAATTACTCAAACCTCTTGAAATTGTAATTTTCTATTGATACTCGAATCATATTCATACTCGAATTTGAATTATTTATATTTTGAGTATAAATAATTCAAACATCAACCAATCTAGATTAACTAAGGAGCAGGAGCGCGAGCAAGCGAGAACAGTGAGCACGAATCTTAAATGATTATTGCTCCAGTACAGCCAAATCTCATCGCATCTCTTAAGTCTACTCTCCTTGACAAACTTGGGGCTCCAATGTGACCAAACACATAGTAGTCACTGAGCTCAAGTTCTTAAATGTCAATTCAAACTCCATTTCCTCGTCATAATCAAATACCTTAACATAGATGTTGGCCTCTAGATGTGAGTGGGAAGCTTTGAACAAGTTGATGTATGACTCCTAATGCGCAATGAAAAAAGTGAAGCAAACCAAATGGATAACAATCAATAACCTTATTAAATGATTAAGTTGGTCACTTTTACAAACCCAAAGAATAGTTGAACACCATTAATTATGTCTCACTGTGTTGGTGTCCCGTTATATAGAAGCAACAAGATCACTTTCATTCAAAGTTAGATGTTAAAGAGCTTCATACACTCTAATCCGAGAGCACAAACATTATCAGAATTCGAGTCCACCTCGCTATATCTTTGGTTCTTTTCTCGATACTATTCTTCTCCATTAACATCCCGATTTAATCAGATCATCCCATTGATCAACGTGAGATATGAAGTTGTACAAGATTACATAAGGAGCAGAACTCTCTGGTTCGAGCCTCATCAACGCTTCGGCTGCAACACGAGCTAACTTTACATTGTTATGTATCCTACAAGCACCTAATAATGCACCCCACACAACCTTATCTGGCTCAAATGGCATTTTACTAATCACATCCATGGCCTCCTCAACTTGCCCATGACGACCCACAACATCCACAAGGGAGGCAAAATGTTGAACCTCGTCAATACCAAATTCATTAACCATTGCCTTGAAATGCATTCGCTTCGATCAACTAAGCCGGCATTGAGCACACGACTCAAAACCGAAATGAATGTTATATAAGTTGGGTCGCGACGATTAATTTCTTCATTAATCCAAAAGTTCTAGCGCCTTTCTTCCGCAAATCCATGAGACGATATCCACCAATCATGGCATTCCAAGAAATTACATCTTTCCTCAATCTCATCTCATCAAAATGGCCTTTGCCTCGCTTATTGCTCCACATCTAGCATACATGGTAATAATTGAAGTTATTTAATGGCACATCAGAATGACAATCTTTGTGACTACCGGTGAATCTGATACCAAGATGAAGAGCCACAAACTCAAAGACAAACGCCGTAAGTTAAGACAACGTGACGACGACGCTTCTCACCTTCCAACCGTGATCTCGAGTGAAAAGCATAATCGCTCCTTCATAGTCCGTGATTTCTCACACCCTGCTATAATAGAATTCCATGATACCTGGTTTTTCTGGGGCATCCTCTGAAAAAGATCACGAGCAAGTTCCAAGTTACCCACCTGGGCAAATCCCGAGATCATCGAATTCCAGGACAGCATGTCAGGATTTGGCATTCGCCGAAACAAATTTGAGGCTTCTTCCATATCAGACTTACTAATATAGCCACTTATCATCGTGTTCCATGAAAAAGTGTCTCGCTCCATCATCTGGTCAAATATCTCCCTAGCAGAGACGATGTGTCCTGCTCTCACATAACACATGATCATAGTATTCCATGACACCACATTTCTTTTAAACCTCTCATTATCTCCAGATAGCATTTGATCAAAAAGAATTCGAGCATCATCTACTCTTCCTCTCTGACCATACCCAGCAATCAACGTGTTATAAGCATGAACTAAATCAACTTTATTATCACCCTTTCTCCCACTCTCAAGCAAAAGTCTAGCAGCTTCATCTAATTCCCCATTTTAATAAGACCGACACAAGTGCACTAACAGATGCCCCATCCCTCTCGTGCATCTTCTCAAAAACTCAATCGCACTTCTCACATCACCATTCCGCAAAAACCCACTAATCATAGCATTCCAAGAGACAACATTCCGCCAGCATTCGGGGTCAAAAGCCTAAAAGCTTCATTCATCCTCCTGCTTTCGTGATACCCACTAATCATTGTATTCCAAGAAATAAAATCTTTCTTGGCATTTCATCAAACAAAAGCCTACCCTCCTCTACATACCTCCACCCACACGATATATAACCCAAATCATCACATTCCAGGATACCAAATCTCTCTCGTGCATTTCATCGAACAACTTACGAGCCTTTGCCATCTCTCTCCGTTGGACATACCCACTTAACATTGAATTCCATGTTACAAGATTTCTATGACTTGTTCTATCGAACAATGCCTTCGCTTCCTCTAATCGGTTGGTTCTAATTAAATATGTGATTTTCGATTCACCATATGGGTAGAGTTATTTGGTTTAGCCGTTGAGACAAAGCAAGCATATTGAGCGATTGGTGTTTTAGGCAGGTAACTGCCCAGATGCCACTGACTAATTGTTCGATATCAAATAAAGTGGACTTTAAGGAGTTCATCTGAAAAGCATACTAGTAGCCGATGTTACCTCTCTTCCATAGCTGAAACAAGTTTACTAACAGAGGTTTAAAGCCACCGCACTTTTTCTCTCTCTGAAAACCCTTGTTAGCGCATTTTGTAATCAAGCTTCTTCAATGGCGAATAGCAATTTACCTCAAGAATTATCAAAGTAAGTCACTTGATCTTCCTCTTCTCCTATTTTTCGATCCCTTCCCAATTCATCTTGATTTAATTTCTTCATAAGTCCTTGTTTATAATTTTCTGTTTGAATAATTTTTTTTGGTAGTTAGGTTTTGACAGCTTTTTCTTTTTCCTTTTTCAACCTAACAGGAAACTCAGCGCCTCCTCAGCTTAACCAGGTAATCTCTCTAGTTATGTATATGTATCTTTGATATTTAGAGAGTATTGCATTTTATAGTTTTAGAGCATATATATTTAATCTTTGGTTGCTGTGAGCTTCAGATTAGATATGCGTAAGCTTAATGGTGACTTTGAGCATTAAATTATCTATCTGCTGCATTTGATTGTGTATGTTCACTAGTTCCTGTTGTCATGATCTTTAAAATATGAAATCTTACTAAATGTTGGTACTGATCTTCTTGTGCTGTTATCTGGTCTTAGTTTCTATTTTTGTGATGCTAGCTTTACAATTAAAATTTTAGGTATGTAAATATACTTTTTGATCTATTGGTGCAGCTCCTGGAATAAGTGCATCGCCATCTGAAGACAATATGCAGTACTTTAATGTCATGATTCTTGGTCCGACACAATCTCCATATGAAGGTAATTAGCTGATAGGATTGTGTGAGTGACAACACAATCTCAGAAATGATAATCCTTATTATCTGGGTCCTAAATATTGATCGTGTATAAGCGGCAGTCACAATTTTGCTAACTTGTACTTTCAGTCTCATTCTAGATGTCCTTCAAAAGATTATTTCAACTTCAAACTTAATGTTATTCGGCATCTTGTAACATATCATCAATGAGCTTAATATTTTGTCTTATATTTCTACATGATGCTTTTTCTTGTTCCATGCAGGTGGGGTTTTTAAGCTGGAATTGTTTTTACCTGAAGAATACCCAATGGCTGCTCCAAAGGTATATCAGTTTTTACTGAGCTACCTTTGTTACAAGGCTCTTTGTTAAGGTTTAAGCTGTTTCTCCTTTTGATTCTCATTTAGCTTGATGAAGCTTCATGATGGGCAAAGATATTTTCATTTAACGGATATAGTTATATACTTTACTCTCCTGGATGATTGAGTGTGATTGTTCTTATGATAAAGATTTAAACAGCTAAGTGTTTAGTGTTTACAGTCCCATACTCCCATGTTTGTAGCTCAGTTCCCACTATCTGCATACAGTTGTGTGCTGGCAGTGGTCTATGCTACAATACGCCCCTTTTGTTGGAATGTAACTCTCTGACCTGTATTCTATGTTTTCGCTTTGGTGTACTATGTAATCTTTAATATTAAGGTTATTATGGGCCATGTTGTAGATGTTGATGTGAGCTTATGATTTCTCTCTGCCCCTACATTTTATTAGAGCTTATTGATTGTAGGCTGGTGCCTGGTGGTATTTTACTTCATTTCCGTTTTACCTTGGATATTATATTTGAGGACAGGTGAGTGATTAATTTCATAACATTCCATGTATGTCTTTTTTTTTATTATCTAAATTGCTAATCAGTCGAGGGACTCTTCCAGTTATGTAAAGTCTTCATTTCTTATACTCAATCCATAAATGACATCCCTTTGCAAAAATATTCAAAAATAATTCTGGGCTGTTTCTGCTTTAAAGTGTTTTACGGTGTCGGAGACTGGAAAAACATGAGGTGTATTTTTGCTTGATGTATTGGAGAATCAAAAGGATGTTTAATCATTTTCCTGTCTCTTGCTCAAGTCCAAAGGTTTTCTTGTACCTCATTATTTCAATCCCACAGGTGTGTCAAATGGTCCTCAGTTATTATCTAGAATGAAATGGGGGATACTTTTTTGGGGTTATAATGGCTTTGGTAATGTTGGGAATGTAAATCTTCACAATGTGCTGCTATAGGTGTGTGAGGACTCATTTGTATTTTTCACCTGACATGTTGTAGGAGTGTAATAATTTCTTACATAGGGAAGCTTAAAAAAATTGATTTGGGTGCTATTGGGTTATTGTCACTGCTATTCTTGCTGGATATGTTACACGACTTCACAGCTCTAGTCAAAAGAATGCTTTATGGAGATTCTGCAGCACATACAAGTGCTTTTGTAGAATCTTTTTATCCTTTTACTTTTTGGGGATAAACATTATACTGAGTGATGTATGAAAGTGTGTTGTTAATTACATCCTTTTGTCTGATTTTTCCTTTAATGTTTGGAGTTTCTATGATTTTTAACTTTGAATGATTGCAAAATATATTGATCATGTGCATTTGCATTACCTCCAAGGACATGAATGTTGATTTGAATGGCATGATAACTAGTTTGTGATGTGTTTTTGGCGCTAGATCAACATACTCATCCTTCATTTATATGTTGCAACAGGTTCGGTTCCTCACCAAAATTTACCATCCTAACATTGACAAGGTTTGATATGCCTACTCCCAGTAATTAATCTTCTTAGGTTTCAGGCTCATGTTTCTTGCTTCTTATAGAATGAGTGTCTGGATGCAGCTTGGAAGGATAAGCCTCGATATCCTGAAGGACAAATGGAGTCCTGCTCTTCAGATTCAGTACTGTACTATTAAGGTAAAATGGTGGTTACTAGTGATTTTATAAAGAACAATTTCTCTCCATAGAATATTTATATAGCGTCAAATGCCTTGTGAAATGCTGGCAAGTTTAGTACATATTTTCTTCAGCCAAGTAAGAGAAAACTGGCTGATTAAATACAAGGCTTTTTTTTTTTGAAGTAAAAGAGATTTTCATTTCTAATATTTTGGTGATGTCATTGTTGTATGTTGTTATAATATAAATGTATAACAGGTACTGTCAACTAAAATTGACATAATTTATGAAAATATTGACATGAATTATGAAAATATTGAAAATAATAAATATTTTAAAATTAGAATTTTCCAAGTTAACTGTAAAAACTGAATTGGAGATTTAATTTCCATATAATAAATTATCTTTTGCACAAAGTTTTTAATCGTGAATGATTAGAAATTGCATAATAATTAAAAATCGTCAACCTGGAAAAGATAACTTATGTGAATGATTGTTATGCGCGTTCTTCATATGGATAACACTAATTTGAGATTAAAGGATTTATATATAGTACGAATAAAATTGTTGATTAATGATTAATCTACTTCATTGGCAGTTATAAACTGTGATCAATTAAGTTAATGTTAATATTAAAGAAATAATGTTAAAAACAATAATAAAGTATACCATATGTAGATCTTAATAATGGGGAACAAAGTTTACAAAAATAAAAAGTAGAGGTACTACTTTCAGTAAAACTAATTGTATTATGTATATTTGAAGAGTAAGTAATGCTAGACATAAACTATTCTACAAACTTTTGATGTGACATACTACTACCTCAAAGATATTGATCAACAAATTGATTCAATATAGTCTTCGACTCCACATAAAAACCGAGATGGAGTATGTCACATTAATGCTTTATAAAATATTGTAGAATAGTTTGTGTCTATTACTCTTCTAAATTGAATTTCAAAAGTTGACTTCAAAATTTAGGACTGATTTTAGCATTTATGTAAAAGCGCTAAAATCAAATAATAGACAACTCACCACAATCCAATAATAAATGGGCTTAAAAAATTTTTATAGCACTCAATCCGTTCCTAAAAGATTGTCGTTTTAGAAGAAAAATTGTGTTTCAAAATGTTTGTCGTTTACAACTTTGTAGGAGAATAAATTATTTATTTTCTTATATTACCCCTACCTTCTCTCAATGTCCCAAGAATTTCTCTCCCGTGTATTAATAGTTTTCAACTTCCCATAAAGTGGTAGTGATGGAATTTCAAACAAATTTTAATTGCTAAATGAAATGACTTTCTTAATCCATGTATAAAAACTTTAAACGTCAATCTTTTAAAAACAAAACGTAGGAAGTAGCATTTAAAGCAGGAAAAACATATGCATCCATTAACAAGACAACCACACAAACTTACAAAAGACAAAAACCTTGCACAAGCACTTTCAAAGCCCAAAAAACAACACGAGCACCTTAAATATAACGTTTTAAGGTTACAATTGTAGTAGTATTATGTTAGGTTAGTTCCAGCTGTGTTAGGTTGATGGCCCGTTGTTATTGTTTGATTTTTGGGCCCGTAGTAGTCATTGTTCTATTGATGGAAACCGAGAGCAGATCTTTTGTCCTTATTTTTTCTGTTCTCTCATTTAAATTTTGACACTTAATCTCTTATTTAATATCAATTAATTCTAAAATTAAATTAAAGGTCAGGTATCAAAATTTAAATAAAAAAAAACAAGAGGACAAGAAAAATGGGACAGAGGATCTGCTCTCATGAAAACCATACAAGAGTCGGCTCACAAGTAAAAATATTAGTTCTAGATGAGAATGAACCCACTTACCAGAGACTCACATAATTTTATAGAACTAATAATATTTTTATTTATGAAAATATCAATTTCTCTCATTTATTATGGGAAGAACCAGGAAAACTACCAACAAATACAAAAGGAAAGCCCGACTTGCAAAAGTTTAAAACACTGAAACCCCCGTTAGTAATCGAAATTCGGTTTATTTATTCGCAACTAAATAAATAAAATATGTAGTAATATATAAAATCCAAATTTAGTAGAACACAAAACTCACATTTTTCAAGTGAGAGGAATTGGGGAAATTATTCAAACAGAAAAATTATAAACAAGGACAAAGAAATTAAATCAAGATGGAAAGGATCGAAAAATAGGAGAAGAGTAAGATCAAGTGACTTACTTTGATAATTCTTCGAGGTAAATTGCTATTCGCCATCGAAGAAGCTTCGATTACGCTTAACAAGGTTTTCAGAGAGAGAGAAAGTGCGGTGGCTTTAAACCTCTCGTTAGTAAACTTGTTTCATTTATGGAAGAGAGGTAACATCGGCCATTAGTATGCTTTTCAGATGAACTCCTTGAAGTCCACTTTATTTGATATCGAACAATTAGTCGGTGGCTCGCTTTCAATATGCTTGCTTTGTCTCAACGGCTAAACCAAATAACTCTACCCATATGGTGAATCGAGGAAAATCACATATTTAATTAGAACCACCGATTAGAGAGCGAAGGCATTGTTCGATAGAACAAGTCATGTAAATACTTCGTAACATGGAATTCAATGTTAAGTGGGTATGTCCAACGGAGAGAGATGGCAAAGGCTCGCAAGTTGTTCGATGAAATGCCCGAGAGAGATTTGGTATCCTGGAATGTGATGATTTGGGTTATATATCGTGTGGGTGGAGGTATGTAGAGGAGGGTAGGCTTTTGTTTGATGAAATGTCGAAGAAAGATTTTATTTCTTGGAATACAATGATTAGTGGGTACGCGAGAAACAGGAGGATGAATGAAGCTTTTAGCTTTTTTTGTGAGAACGCCTTGAGCGGAATGTTGTCTCTTCGAATCTTATGATTAGTGGGTTTTTTGCAGAATGGTGATGTGAGAAGTGCAATTGAAGTTTTTTGAGAAGACGCTCGAGAGGGATGGGGCATCTGTTAGTGCACTTGTGTCAGTCTTATTAAAATGGGGAATTAGATGAAAGCTGCTAGACTTTTGCTTGAGAGTGGGAGAAAGGGTGATAATAAAGTTGATTTAGTTCATGCTTATAACACGTTGATTGCTGGGTATGGTCAGAGAGGAAGAGTAGATGATGCTCAATTCTTTTTGATCAAATGCTATCCGGAGATAATGAGAGGTTTAAAAGAAATGTGGTGTCATGGAATACTATGATCATGTGTTATGTGAGAGCGGGACACATCGCCTCTCGCTAGGGAGATATTTGACCCGGATGATGGAGCGAGACACTTTTTCATGGAACACGATGATAAGTGGCTATATTAGTAAGTCTGATATGGAAGAAGCCTCAAATTTGTTTCGGCGAATGCCAAATCCTGACATGCTGTCCTGGAATTCGATGATCTCGGGATTTGCCCAGGTGGGTAACTTGGAACTTGCTCGTGATCTTTTTCAGAGGATGCCCCAGAAAAACCAGGTATCATGGAATTCTATTATAGCAGGGTGTGAGAGAAATGCGGACTATGAAGGAGCAATTATGCTTTTCACTCAGATGCAGTTGGAAGGTGAGAGTTCGATCGTCACATCGCCGTTTTCGCTTCGGCGTTTGTCTTTGAAGTTGTGGCTCTTCATCTTGGTATGCAGATTCACCAGCTAGTCACAAAGATTGTCATTCCCGATGTGCCATTAAATAACTCAATTATTACCATGTATGCTAGATGTGGAGCAATAACTGAGGCAAAGGCCATTTTTGATGAGATGAGATTGAGGAAAGATGTAATTTCTTGGAATGCCATGATTGGTGGATATGCATCTCATGGATTTGCGGAAGAAAGGCGCTAGAACTTTTGGATTAATGAAGAAATTAATCGCGTACCAACTTATATAACATTCATTTCGGTTTTGAGTCGTGTGCTTGCGCCGCTTAGTGATCAAGCCAAGATGCATTTCAAGGCAATGGTTAATGAATTTGGTATTCAACCAAGGGTTCAACATTTTGCCTCCCTGTGGATGTCAGTGGGTCGTCATGGGCAAGTTGAGGAGGCCATGGATGTGATTAGTAAAATGCCATTTCGAGCGATAAGGTTGTGTGGGGTGCATTATTAGGTGCTTCAGTAGGATACATAACAATGTAAAGTTAGCTCGTGTTGTTGCGGTAGAAAGCGTTGATGAGGCTCGAACCGTAGAGTTCGCTCCTTATGTAATTTTGCATAACCTCAGATCTTTGACGTTGATCAATGGGATGATGCAATTGAAATCGTGGATGTTAATGGAGAAGAATAGTATTTAAAAGAACCAAAGATATAGCAGGTGGACTCGAATTCTCGATAATGTTTGTGTTTCGGATTAGAGGTAGCAAGCTCTTTAACATCTAACCTGAATGAAAGTGATCTTGTTGCTTGCTATAACAGGACACCAACACAGGCAAGACATAATTAATGGTGTTCAACTATTCTTTGGAGTTTGTAAAAGTGACCAACTTAATCATTTAATAAGGTTATTGATTGTTATCCATTTGGTTGCTTCACTTTTTCAGGCTGCATTGTGGAGTGCATACATCAACTTGTTCAAAGCTTCCCACTCACATCTAGAGGCCAACATCTATGTTAAGGTATTTGATTATGACAGGGAAATGGAGTTTGAATTGACATTTAAGAACTTGAGCTCAAGTGACTACTATGTGTTTGGTCACAATTCGAGCCCCAAGTTTGTCAAGGAGAGTAGACTTAAGAGATGCGATGAGATTTGGCTGTACTAGAGCAATAATCATTTAAGATTCGTGCTCACTGTTCTCGCTTGCTCGCGCTCCTGCTCCTTAGTTAATCTAGATTGGTTGATGTTTGTGTGGTATTATAGAAACTGACTTGATAATTTTGTTTATCATTACTGTCACAACAAACTTGGATAAAAAGTTTGAGATATGATGAAGTAATGTTAGTTGTTATAATCTTACTTTTCTAGCTATGTTATGTTGTTCTTGTAATTTGCACTCGGATAATTATTTTCTACTCTTTTGTTATAATATCAGAATTTGCTGCTTTTCGTTTAAAAGTTTGAGTTTGTCATTGTCTATCAGTATGATCGTTTAGATATAACTGGTTTATATTGTCATGACAAATGAAACTCTTTTTTGGGATGGGGGAGTATTCGATCAAAACCTACTCCATTTATCTACATCTCTTCTTTGTATCTCTATTTCATAAAAGATTTTAGTTACTAAACTAGTCAAATAATGGCAAACTCAAACTTCTAACCGAAAAGCTGTAATTTCTGATATTATAACAAAATAGTACAAGATAATTATCCGAGTGCAAATTGCACTAAGAGCAACATAACATTGCTAGAAAAGTAAGCTTATAACAGCTAACATTACTTCATCATATCACAAACTTTTTATCCAAGTTTGTTGCGACAGTACTGATAAATAAAATTATCAAGTTAGTTTCTATAATACTACTAAAACATCAACCAATCTAGATTAACTAAAGAAAACAGTGAGCACGAATCTTAAATGCATATTGCTCCAGTACAACCCAATCTTCAGCGCAAGTTCTTGAATGTCAACTAAAACTCCATATCCCTATCATAATCCAATACCTTAACATCGACCCCATTGTGGAGTGCATACATCAACTCAAACTCCATTTCCATGGTCTCAATTGAGAGGTTTCTTATTACAATCTATTCTGCTATTTCAATGATCTGACTTATGTCAACTCCTTGTTCATTTGACATTTAGGCTTCCTTCCATGAATAGAATAGTTTTGGAAGTGATCCGACACTGATGATCTTTTGACGTATATATTTGTTATCATTGCTTAAACTTAACAGAGATTTGGATATGATCTTTTCAAAGAATAGGAGGTTAGACGTTTTTCATATCTATAAAATAAAGTGGTGACTCTCCACCTCATGCTTTAGGTCTTCTTTTTATATACAATGTGTGGACTTATATATTCTGAACTCCCAACACTTTCATCAATAACATTGTCTCATTGACATTAAATTTTATATTCCTTCCTTATTCAAGTTATATTTCTTTCTATTATAGATTTATAGCTTGAAAATGAGCATCCACAAAGAAAGATGAAAGCAAAGATGACATCAAAAGTGGATACGAGGATTCGAGGATTAGTGTAAGCATGTGGTACATATTTAATTATTATTTATGTGTATGCATATATATCGTTATATATGATAAAAAATCAAAAGATTAAATACTTATGCTAATCCTACAAAATAGTTAAAATACAAAGGAGTTCAAATTGGTTGCATGCCAAACAAAATCTAAAATTTGGATACAATTAATAAGCTCTAGACCATTATTTAAACGATCAAACTTTTGACCCATAAGCACGAGACCAAATTGTTAAACAGCTTATTCCCAAATTTAGCAATACCGTGACACCGAAAGAGGAAATATAAGAAGAAAAATTCCAATGGGAGTAGCGACAAAATGATGGGAGCTCTGGGCTATCTGTGAATTGTCTAGATTCATAGTATTATTTGATTTCTTTGATTAACTTTTATATTTTATTGAGTCATGCTATATATATTTCCACTGAATTACGATTGCGACATATATCAATATATAGGATTGGATAAAATTATAAAATTGGCTTATATAGGATTAAATAAAATTATAAAATTGGCTCACTGTATCAAATATATCGTAAAAGTATTGCCAATTAGATTTATCCACATAACTCGCAATAAAAGTCGACATGTACAGTATAACTCTATCAATATAGAATTGAATGTGATTATAAAATTAGTCATTGTATCAAATACATCATAAAAATATTATCAATTAAATTTATCTTCCTAACTCTTAATAAAAGTCAACATGTAAAGTCGAAATATAAAGTTGCAATATATATATTTTTTCTATTTTATTACTCTTTTCCCTTCATTGGAAATCGAGCCAACCATGCAAAACGTTAAACTCATTGCTACTCGATAAATTCGGGATATACCTAGTTTTCTCATCCATGGTATCGAAAGCAATTACTATGAAATTGGGTTCGATTGATAGTCCTCATGGGGATCATTGGGACCAAATGTGTGTATACAGAGAGACCGTTATGACTAAGATCAGTAAAATGAGCAAAACATGGGACTCGATTCAGACTCTGCGATTCGAGCTCAACTCAAAATATAAATAATTCAAATATGAACAAATTTTAAAGTTCGATAAATTACTCAAACCTCTTGAAATTGTAATTTTCTATCGATACTCAATCATATTCATATTCGAATTTGAATTATTTATATTTTGAGTATAAATAATTCAAACATCAACCAATCTAGATTAACTAAGGAGCAGGAGCTTGAAAGCAAATTGAGAACAAGTGAGCACTTAATCTTAAATGATTATTGCTCCAAGACAAACCCAAATCTCATCGCATCTCTTAAGTCTACTCTCCTTGACAAACTTGGGGCTCGAATTGTGACCAAACACATAGTAGTCACTTGAGCTCAAGTTCTTAAATGTCAATTCAAACTCCATTTCCTCGCTATAATCAAATACCTTAACATAGATGTTGGCCTCTAGATGTGAGTGGGAAGCTTTGAACAAGTTGATGTATGCACTCCACAATGCAGACTGAAAAAGTGAAGCAACCAAATGGATAACAATCAATAACCTTATTAAATGATTAAGTTGGTCACTTTTACAAACTCCAAAGAATAGTTGAACACCATTAATTATGTCTTGCCTGTGTTGGTGTCTGTTATAAAGAAGCAACAAGATCACTTTCATTCTGTGTTAGATGTTAAAGAGCTTCATACCTCTAATCCGAAAGCACAAACATTATCAGGAATTCGAGTCCACCCTGCTATATGCTGGTTCTTTTCTGATACTATTCTTCTCCATTAACATCCTGATTTCAATTGCATCATCCCATTGATCAACGTCAGCATACAGGTTGTACAGTATTACATAAGGAGCAGAACTCTCTGGTTCGAGCCTCATCAACGCTTCGGCTGCAACACGAGCTAACTTTACATTGTTATGTATCCTACAAGCACCTAATAATGCACCCCACACAACCTTATCTGGCTCAAATGGCATTTTACTAATCACATCCATGGCCTCCTCAACTTGCCCATGACGACCCACAACATCCACAAGGGAGGCAAAATGTTGAACCCTTGGTTGAATACCAAATTCATTAACCATTGCCTTGAAATGCATCTTGGCTTCGATCAATCTAAGCCGGCGTAAGCACACGACTCAAAACCGAAATGAATGTTATATAAGTTGGCTGCACGATTAATTTCTTCATTAATCCAAAAAGTTCTAGCGCCTCTTCTGCAAATCCATGAGATGCATATCCACCAATCATGGCATTCCAAGAAATTACATCTTTCCTCAATCTCATCTCATCAAAAATGGCCTTTGCCTCAGTTATTGCTCCACATCTAGCATACATGGTAATAATTGAGTTATTTAATGGCACATCGGGAATGACAATCTTTGTGACTAGCTGGTGAATCTGCATACCAAGATGAAGAGCCACAAACTCAGCACAAACGCTCAGAAGCGAAGACAACGTGTGACGATCGGGCTTCTCACCTTCCAACTGCATCTGAGTGAAAAGCATAATTGCTCCTTCATAGTCCGCATTTCTCTCACACCCTGCTATAATAGAATTCCATGATACCGGTTTTTCCGGGGCATCCTCTCGAAAAAGATCACGAAAGTAAGTTCCAAGTTACCCATTGGGCAAATCCCGAGATCATCGAATTCCGTGACAAAGATGTCGAGATTTGGCATTCAGCGAAACAAATTTGAGGCTTCTTCCATATCGAGATTTACTAATATAGCCACTTATCATCGTGTTCCATGAAAAAAGTGTCTCGCTCCATCATCTGGCCAAATATCTCCCTAGCAGAGACGATGTGCCCTGCTCTCACATAACACATGATCATAGTATTCCATGACACCACATTTCTTTTAAACCTCTCATTATCTCCAGATAGCATTTGATCAAAAAGAATTCGAGCATCATCTACTCTTCCTCTCTGACCATACCCAGCAATCAACGTGTTATAAGCATGAACTAAATCAACTTTATTATCACCCTTTCTCCCACTCTCAAGCAAAAGTCTAGCAGCTTCATCTAATTCCCCATTTTAATAAGACTGACACAAGTGCACTAACAGATGCCCCATCCCTCTCGTGCATCTTCTCAAAAACTCAATCAGACTTCTCACATCACCATTCTGCAAAAACCCACTAATCATAGCATTCCAAGAGACAACATTCCGCTCAGCATTACGTCAAAAAGCCTAAAAGCTTCATTCATCCTCCTGCTTCTCGTGATACCCACTAATCATTGTATTCCAAGAAATAAAATCTTTCTTCGCATTTCATCAAACAAAAGCCTACCCTCCTCTACATACCTCCACCCACACGATATATAACCCAAATCATCACATTCCAGGATACCAAATCTCTCTCGTGCATTTCATCGAACAACTTGCGAGCCTTTGCCATCTCTCTCCGTTGGACATACCCACTTAACATTGAATTCCATGTTACAGTATTTCTATGACTTGTTCTATCGAACAATGCCTTCGCTTCCTCTAATCGGCTGGTTCTAATTAAATATGTGATTTTCTGATTCACCATATGGGTAGAGTTATTTGGTTTAGCCGTTGAGACAAAGCAAGCATATTGAGCGATTGGTGTTTTAGGCAGGTAACTGCCCAGATGCCACTGACTAATTGTTCTGATATCAAATAAAGTGGACTTTAAGGAGTTCATCTGAAAAGCATACTAGTAGCCGATGTTACCTCTCTTCCATAGCTGAAACAAGTTTACTAACAGAGGTTTAAAGCCACCGCACTTTCTCTCTCTCTGAAAACCCTTGTTAGCGTACTTTGTAATCGAAGCTTCTTCAATGGCGAATAGCAATTTACCTCGAAGAATTATCAAAGTAAGTCACTTGATCTTCCTCTTCTCCTATTTTTCGATCCCTTCCCCAATTCATCTTGATTTAATTTCTTCGTCCTTGTTTATAATTTTTCTGTTTGAATAATTTTTTTTGGTAGTTAGGTTTTGACAGCTTTTTCTTTTTCCTTTTTCAACCTAACAGGAAACTCAGCGTCTCCTCAGCGAACCAGGTAATCTCTCTCTAGTTATGTATATGTATCTTTGATATTTAGAGAGTATTGCATTTTATAGTTTTAGAGCATATATATTTAATCTTTGGTTGCTGTGAGCTTCAGATTAGATATCGTAAGCTTAATGGTGACTTTGAGCATTAAATTATCTATCTGCTGCATTTGATTGTGTATGTTCACTAGTTCCTGTTGTCATGATCTTTAAAATATGAAATCTTACTAAATGTTGGTACTGATCTTCTTGTGCTGTTATCTGGTCTTAGTTTCTATTTTTGTGATGCGAGCTTTACAATTAAAATTTTAGGTATGTAAATATACTTTTTGATCTATTGGTGCAGCTCCTGGAATAAGTGCATCGCCATCTGAAGACAATATGCGGTACTTTAATGTCATGATTCTTGGTCCGACACAATCTCCATATGAAGGTAATTAGCTGATAGGATTGTGTGAGTGACAACACAATCTCAGAAATGATAATCCTTATTATCTGGGTCCTAAATATTGATCGTGTATAAGCGGCAGTCACAATTTTGCTAACTTGTACTTTCAGTCTCATTCTAGATGTCCTTCAAAAGATTATTTCAACTTCAAACTTAATGTTATTCGCATCTTGTAACATATCATCAATGAGCTTAATATTTTGTCTTATATTTCTACATGATGCTTTTTCTTGTTCCATGCAGGTGGGGTTTTTAAGCTGGAATTGTTTTTACCTGAAGAATACCCAATGGCTGCTCCAAAGGTATATCAGTTTTACTGAGCTACCTTTGTTACAAGGCTCTTTGTTAAGGTTTAAGCTGTTTCTCCTTTTGATTCTCATTTAGCTTGATGAAGCTTCATGATGGGCAAAGATATTTTCATTTAACGGATATAGTTATATACTTTACTCTCCTGGATGATTGAGTGTGATTGTTCTTATGATAAAGATTTAAACAGCTAAGTGTTTAGTGTTTACAGTCCCATACTCCCATGTTTGTAGCTCAGTTCCCACTATCTGCATACAGTTGTGTGCTGGCAGTGGTCTATGCTACAACACGCCTTTTGTTGGAATGTAACTCTCTGACCTGTATTCTATGTTTTCGCTTTGGTGTACTATGTAATCTTTAATATTAAGGTTATTATGGGCCATGTTGTAGATGTTGATGTGAGCTTATGATTTCTCTCTGCCCCTACATTTTATTAGAGCTTATTGATTGTAGGCTGGTGCCTGGTGGTATTTTACTTCATTTCCCGTTTTACCTTGGATATTATATTTGAGGACAGGTGAGTGATTAATTTCATAACATTCCATGTATGTCTTTTTTTTTTATTATCTAAATTGCTAATCAGTCGAGGACTCTTCCAGTTATGTAAAGTCTTCATTTCTTATACTCAATCCATAAATGACATCCCTTTGCAAAAATATTCAAAAATAATTCTGGGCTGTTTCTGCTTTAAAGTGTTTTACGGTGTCGGAGACTGGAAAAAACATGAGGTGTATTTTTGCTTGATGTATTGGAGAATCAAAAGGATGTCGTAATCATTTTCCTGTCTCTTGCTCAAGTCCAAAGGTTTTCTTGTACCTCATTATTTCAATCCACAGGTGTGTCAAATGGTCCTCAGTTATTATCTAGAATGAAATGGGGGATACTTTTTTGGGGTTATAATGGCTTTGGTAATGTTGGGAATGTAAATCTTCACAATGTGCTGCTATAGGTGTGTGAGGACTCATTTGTATTTTTCACCTGACATGTTGTAGGAGTGTAATAATTTCTTACATAGGGAAGCTTAAAAAAATTGATTTGGGTGCTATTGGGTTATTGTCACTGCTATTCTTGCTGGATATGTTACACGACTTCACAGCTCTAGTCAAAAGAATGCTTTATGGAGATTCTGCAGCACATACAAGTGCTTTTGTAGAATCTTTTATCCTTTTACTTTTTGGGGATAAACATTATACTGAGTGATGTATGAAAGTGTGTTGTTAATTACATCCTTTTGTCTGATTTTTCCTTTAATGTTTGGAGTTTCTATGATTTTTAACTTTGAATGATTGCAAAATATATTGATCATGTGCATTTGCATTACCTCCAAGGACATGAATGTTGATTTGAATGGCATGATAACTAGTTTGTGATGTGTTTTTGGCGCTAGATCAACATACTCATCCTTCATTTATATGTTGCAACAGGTTCGGTTCCTCACCAAAATTTACCATCCTAACATTGACAAGGTTTGATATGCCTACTCCCAGTAATTAATCTTCTTAGGTTTCAGGCTCATGTTTCTTGCTTCTTATAGAATGAGTGTCTGGATGCAGCTTGGAAGGATAAGCCTCGATATCCTGAAGGACAAATGGAGTCCTGCTCTTCAGATTCGTACTGTACTATTAAGGTAAAATGGTGGTTACTAGTGATTTTATAAAGAACAATTTCCTCTCCATAGAATATTTATATAGCGTCAAATGCCTTGTGAAATGCTGGCAAGTTTAGTACATATTTTCTTCAGCCAAGTAAGAGAAAACTGGCTGATTAAATACAAGGCTTTTTTTTTTGAAGTAAAAGAGATTTTCATTTCTAATATTTTGGTGATGTCATTGTTGTATGTTGTTATAATATAAATGTATAACAGGTACTGTCAACTAAAATTGACATAATTTATGAAAATATTGACATGAATTATGAAAATATTGAAAATAATAAATATTTTAAAATTAGAATTTTCCAAGTTAACTGTAAAAAACTGAATTGGAGATTTAATTTCCATATAATAAATTATCTTTTGCACAAAGTTTTTAATCGTGAATGATTAGAAATTGCATAATAATTAAAAATCGTCAACCTGGAAAAGATAACTTATGTGAATGATTGTAAAAGCGTTCTTCATATGGATAACACGAATTTGAGATTAAAGGATTTATATATAGTACGAATAAAATTGTTGATTAATGATTAATCTACTTCATTGGCAGTTATAAACTGTGATCAATTAAGTTAATGTTAATATTAAAGAAATAATGTTAAAAACAATAATAAAGTATACCATATGTAGATCTTAATAATGGGGAACAAAGTTTACAAAAATAAAAAGTAGAGGTACTACTTTCCGTAAAACTAATTGTATTATGTATATTTGGAAGAAGAATCTTCTGCATTAATAAACTATTCTACAAACTTTTGATGTGACATACTCTACCTCAAAAATATTGATCAACAAATTGATTCAATATAGTCTTGACTCCACATAAAAAAAGCGAGATGGAGATGTCACATTAATGTTTATAAAATATTGTAGAATAGTTTGTGTCTATTACTCTTCTAAATTGAATTTCAAAAGTTGACTTCAAAATTTAGGACTGATTTTAGCATTTATGTGTGCGCTAAAATCAAATAATAGACAACTCACCACAATCCAATAATAAATGGGCTTAAAAAATTTTTATAGCACTCAATCCGTTCCTAAAAGATTGTCGTTTTAGAAGAAAAATTGTGTTTCAAAATGTTTGTCGTTTACAACTTTGTAGGAGAATAAATTATTTATTTTCTTATATTACCCCTACCTTCTCTCAATGTCCCAAGAATTTCTCTCCCGTGTATTAATAGTTTTCAACTTCCCATAAAGTGGTAGTGATGGAATTTCAAACAAATTTTAATTGCTAAATGAAATGACTTTCTTAATCCATGTATAAAAACTTTAAACGTCAATCTTTTAAAAACAAAACGTAGGAAGTAGCATTTAAGCCAGAAAAACATATGCATCCAGCTAACAAGACAACCACACAAACTTACAAAAGACAAAAACCTTGCACAAGCACTTTCAAAGCCCAAAAAACAACACGAGCACCTTAAATATAACGTTTTAAGGTTACAATTGTAGTAGTATTATGTTAGGTTAGTTCCAGCTGTGTTAGGTTGATGGCCCGTTGTTATTGTTTGATTTTTGGGCCCGTAGTAGTCATTGTTCTATTGATGGAAACCGAGAAGCAGAATCTTTTTATCTTATTTTTTACGTTTCTACCATTTAAATTTCGACACTTAATCTCTTATTTAATATCAATTAATTCTAAAATTAAATTAAAGGTCAGGTATCAAAATTTAAAAAAAAAAAAAACAAGATCTTAGAAAAAATGGAATGAGAGGATCTCGCTCTCATAAAAACCATACAAGAGTCGGCTCACAAAGTAAAATATTAGTTCTAGATGAGAATGAACCCACTTACCAGAGACTCACATAATTTTATAGAACTAATAATATTTTTATTTATGAAAATATCAATTTCCTCTGTTTATTATGGGAAGAACCGGAAAACTACCAACAAATACAAAAAGGAAAGCCCAGCTTGCAAAAGTTTAAAAACACTGAAACCCCTGTTAGTAATCGAAATTCGGTTTATTTATTTGGCAACGAAATAAATAAAATATGTAGTAATATATAAAATCCGAAATTCGGCCGAACACAAAACTCACATTTTTTCAAGTGAGAGAAAGTCTTAAAGCCACCGCACTTTCTCTCTCTGAAAACCCTTGTTAGCGTACTTTGTAATCGAAGCTTCTTCAATGGCGAATAGCAATTTACCTCGAAGAATTATCAAAGTAAGTCACTCGATCTTCCTCTTCTCCTATTTTTCGATCCCTTCCCCAATTCATTTTGATTTAATTTCTTCGTCCTTGTTTATAATTTTTCTGTTTGAATAATTTTTTTTTGGTAGTTAGGTTTTGACAGCTTTTTCTTTTTCCTTTTTCAACCTAACAGGAAACTCAGCGTCTCCTCAGCGAACCAGGTAATCTCTCTCTAGTTATGTATATGTATCTTTGATATTTAGAGAGTATTGCATTTTATAGTTTTAGAGCATATATATTTAATCTTTGGTTGCTGTGAGCTTCAGATTAGATATGCGTAATCTTAATGGTGACTTTGAGCATTAAATTATCTATCTGCTGTATTTGATTGTGTATGTTCACTAGTTCCTGTTGTCATGATCTTTAAAATATGAAATCTTACTAAATGTTGGTACTGATCTTCTTGTGCTGCTATCTGATCTTAGTTTCTATTTTTGTGATGCGAGCTTTATTGGACTTCTTTTGTTTTTTTTTGTGATATCAACTGAAAAATTATTTTTAATTGAAAATTTTAGGTATGTAAATTTACTTTTTGATCTATTGGTGCAGCTCCTGGAATAAGTGCATCGCCATCTGAAGACAATATGCGGTACTTTAATGTCATGATTCTTGGTCCGACACAATCTCCATATGAAGGTAATTAGCTGATAGGATTGTGTGAGTGACAACACAATCTCTGATATGATAATCCTTATTATCTGGGTCCTAAATATTGATCGTGTATAAGCGGCAGTCACAATTTTGCTAACTTGTACTTTCAGTCTCATTCTAGATGTCCTTCAAAAGATTATTTCAACTTCAAACTTAATGTTATTCGGCATCTCGTAACATATCATCAATGAGCTTAATATTTTGTCTTATATTTCTACATGATGCTTTTTCTTGTTCCATGCAGGTGGGGTTTTTAAGCTGGAATTGTTTTTACCTGAAGAATACCCAATGGCTGCTCCAAAGGTATATCAGTTTTTACTGAGCTACCTTTGTTACAAGGCTCTTTGTTAAGGTTTAAGCTGTTTCTCCTTTTGATTCTCATTTAGCTTGATGAAGCTTCATGATGGGCAAAGATATTTTCATTTAACTGATATAGTTATATACTTTACTCTCCTGGATGATTGAGTGAGATTGTTTTTATGATAAAGATTTAAACAGCTAAGTGTTTAGTGGTTACAGTCCCATACTCCCATGTTTGTAGCTCAGTTCCCACTATCTGCATACAGTTGTGTGCTGGCAGTGGTCTATGCTACAATACGCCCCTTTTGTTGGAATGTAACTCTCTGACCTGTATTCTATGTTTTCGCTTTGGTGTACTATGTAATCTTTAATATTAAGGTTATTATGGGCCATGTTATAGATGTTGATGTGAGCTTATGATTTCTCTCTGCCCCTACATTTTTATTAGAGCTTATTGAGTGTAGGCTGGTGCCTGGTGGTATTTTACTTCATTTCCTGTTTTACCTTGGATATTATATTTGATGTCAGGTGAGTGATTAATTTCATAACATTCCATGTATGTCTTTTTCTTTATTATCTAAATTGCTAATCAGTCGAGGGACTCTTCCAGTTATGTAAAGTCTTCATTTCTTATACTCAATCCATAAATGACACCCCTTTGCAAAAATATTCAAAAATAATTCTGGGCTGTTTCTGCTTTAAAGTGTGTTACGGTGTCGGAGACTGGAAAAAACATGAGGTGTATTTTTTGCTTGATGTATTGGAGAATCAAAAGGATGTCGCAATCATTTTCCTGTCTCTTGCTCAAGTCCAAAGGTTTTCTTGTACCTCATTACTTCAATCCCATAGGTGTGCCAAATGGTCCTCAGTTATTATCTAGAATGAAATGGGTGATACTTTTCTGGGGTTATAATGGCTTTGGTAATGTTGGGAATGTAAATCTTCACAATGTGCTGCTATAGGTGTGTGAGGACTCATTTGTATTTTTCACCTGACATGTTGTAGGAGTGTAATAATTTCTTACATAGGGAAGCTTAAAAAAATTGATTTGGGTGCTATTGGGTTATTGTCACTGCTATTCTTGCTGGATATGTTACACGACTTCACAGCTCTAGTCAAAAGAATGCTTTATGGAGATTCTGCAGCACATACAAGTGCTTTTGTAGAATCTTTTTATCCTTTTACTTTTTGGGGATAAACATTATACTGAGTGATGTACGAAAGTGTGTTGTTAATTACATCCTTTTGTCTTATTTTTCCTTTAATGTTTGGAGTTTCTATGATTTTTAACTTTGAATGATTGCAAAATATATTGATCATGTGCATTTGCATTACCTCCAAGGACATGAATGTTGATTTGAATGGCCTGATAACTAGTTTGTGATGTGTTTTTAGCCCTAGATCAACATACTCATCCTTCATTTATATGTTGCAATAGGTTCGGTTCCTCACCAAAATTTACCATCCTAACATTGACAAGGTTTGATATGCCTACTCCCAGTAATTAATCTTCTTAGGTTTCGGGCTCATGTTTCTTGCTTCTTATAGAATGAGTGTCTGGATGCAGCTTGGAAGGATATGCCTCGATATCCTGAAGGACAAATGGAGTCCTGCTCTTCAGATTCGTACTGTACTATTAAGGTAAAACGGTGGTTACTAGTGATTTTATAAAGAACAATTTCCTCTCCATAGAAGATTTATATAGCGTCAAATGCCTTGTGAAATACTGGCAAGTTTAGTACATATTTTCTTCAGCCAAGTAAGAGAAAACTGGCTTATTAAATATAAGGCTTTTTTTTTAAAGTAAAAGAGATTTTCATTTCTAATATTTTGGTGATGTCATTGTTGTATGTTGTTATAATATAAATGTATAACACTTATATTTTGGTGATGTCATTGTTGTGTGTTCTAGTATTCAAGCCCTATTGAGTGCTCCTAACCCAGACGACCCCCTCTCTGAAAACATTGCAAAGCATTGGAAAACAAATGAGGCTGAAGCTGTTGAAACAGGTTCTGTTAGTTGTGGTTGTGGTTCATGTTTTGCTGAATATGGTGACATCACAGAATTACGTATAATAGGTTAATATGTTATATTGACGGGGTTATGTTTTCTGTGAACCATGCAGCGAAGGAATGGACCCGTTTATATGCCAGTGGTGCATAACAAAGTTGTGGAAACTGGAATCTCTGCCAAAATAACAATATATGCAGTGTATTCTCAAAGCATACTTCACTGATCATTGTATCCTGACTTCCAAACCTTGATGTTGAAATTGTATAATGAGATGAGATACTCCTGTCGAGTGTTGTCTGTCTTTCAAGTTTAGGAATGTGTGAAAATTGTCTGAAAATTTGGGATTCACTTGGTAAAATCATTGTGAAGCTAAGTAAAATTATATGCGTGTTGGGGCTGCTGATCAGCTTTTAACTTCTTTTGCTTCTTCAAAAAGAGTATTATACTATAACCGAGTGTGCATTTATAAATCTTGTTCAAACTTGGTCTTAATTGTTGAATTCAATGATGTGATTAGACACAACAAGTATTACTGACATAATTTTTTTTACCTCGTTGCTTTAGTAAACTTCTAATGTTTTCTTATTACTAGAAATTAAGTCTAGTTGTATTTCTTTTCATTTGCTCTTCAAATTATACTTGACAATTGCTTATCTGTTCATTATTTTGGAGAACTGTTATTTATTGATGGCACGTGTCATGTGTGTGTGCACCTGTCTTGTGAGAGTTCTAGTAAGTTGTTAGTAAATAGTTGTAGTTTGTATCAAAATGAATGCTTCCTGTAGACATAGGGGGGCTAGTTGCATGTCCACTAAAAACAGAGTTTGATTAATAAGTTTATTTCAAATTGCAGGTTGTCGAGACATCTTGCTTCGCCAATCATAGACAATAGAATCCTCAATGATAATAATAATTAGTAGTAGTTAGAGTTGTTACTATGCTAATTTTATTTTTGGTTGGGTTCCTTTCTCCAGATAAATTTCTCTCCTTGTAGGCCAAAAAAAATTATTCAATTATTATAAAAACATCCATCTCCCATTCTTCTTTTAATATCTCCCATTCGAATCAAACCCTGTTGCCCAAACTTAAACTTTTAACTGCTGTATAGTAGTATTAAGTTAACCATAAAACCCTATCAATTTAACAACGAATCCAAACAAACAAACAAACAGAAAAGCGAGAATAAATTCAATGAAAAATTGAAGCTCTTGGAAAACATAAATAGTAGTAATTGTTTATAAAGATGTTAGATGTATAAACAGAAAACAGAGGCCTACTGGTGCTCTTGATCAATTGATTGGACAAGTTTGGTTCTGAGCTGCTCCAAGTTATTCTTTAAAATAAGAAGATCATCAACATTATCATATTCATCCACTTGCAATGTACCCAGCCATGACCTCCATAATTCAGTTGCTGCTGTAGTAGGGGCGGGGGCGGGGGCGGGGGCGGGGGCGGAGTTGATGTTGTTGTTGTTGTAGTATCGATTGATGGTGGCATCGAAGGAGGGTTTACCATAAGTGTAAGGTTTGTGGGCAGGGGAGAAAACGAGGACGGCGATTTGGGCGGCAGTTAAAGAGTGAAGCTCATTGGCTTTCTTGAAAAGGCCCTTGCGTCTCTTGGAGAAGGTAACCATTCTCTCTGATTCCTTCTCTCTCTTCTTTATCTCTATCTTCTTCTTTCCCGTGCCCATCGGCATATCTTTCTCTTTCTCAATGACTTCTGAGGATACGCCAACTATTTATAGGTTAAGTTAGGTTAGGTTAGGTTAAACCTCCTTAATTCTAATTAATGAGGGAATGCCTACTTTCTCTCTCAAATAATTAGGGATAAAGGCTGACCTTCAACAATTGGGTTAGCCTTTCCCTTTTCATTATATATATGTATATATATAATTTTTATTCGTTGTTTTTAGTATTGAAACTTTATAGAAAAATATTTCAAAAAATTATGGTGTCATCATAATTCTTATTTTTTTAATCAAATAGATGGGGGTTGGGGGGGAACTTTTATATTTAAAAAATTAATACTACACCAACCAAAGAATGAAGCACAAGATGAAATATTTTTCATGTAATATGCATCCCGTTCTAGACTTGGTCCTTTTATTACATGAAATATTCTTGCTTCATCAAGTTAGAAAAGATATAAACACGTTAATAATAACCATTATAAGAGTCTTTTATAGTAGTTACACATTGCACAAATTTGTGTCCAATTATAATTACGAAATAAATTATAAAAAAATTTCATTTATTATAAACATTCGCAATATATATTATTTTTTTTCGTAAAATACTAGTTTTAGAAAATCTAAAGGACTAAATAGAAACCAAAAAAATATTAATATAAAAAAGACAACAAGAATTATAAGACATTTTAGGAAAAGTCAAAAAGCTTCGAAATTTTGTTAACACCGCAGCCAGGCGTCATTTCCATCCTATCCTATTCTTCTATTATTCTATTATTCCTATCCTTGCACTAACAACAAAACAAACGCCATGTGAAGAAGTGAAGGAAGAGAATCTGTAGACTAGCGAGTACGACACTACACTTGGTAAAAGTCCCCACAACGGCTATATATCGTACCCAACCTACTTGCTTCTTTCATTCACCCTTCTCAGCTACCACTCCCTTCAATTAACATCATCAATCTTTCTAAAGTTCCAGTAGACGAAGAAATAAGGATATTATTATTTCATACGTGGAAAACACACACTCAAACAAGTATCAATGAACAAAATTTAAGAGATGTGAGCAAAATTCACAAGCAACAAAAATATGTGCGGCAATACCGCATATAGTTAGTTTTCAAACAAGTCTAAGGGAAAAAGAAATGGGAAGAAAAATACAAGTGATAGGGAGTAGATAAAAGTCTGAATCCCTGCCTGCCTGCTGCGGGCCGGCCATACATACAATAGTTCTATAGTAGAGGAGATGCTGTCTGTCAGCAAAACCGACCATCCTCCATCTACCACCCCAAAGTCAAATTCCAATTATCAAGATTTATAGTGTGCTGAGCTGAGCAGAGCAGAGCAGAGCAGCCCTCTCTTTCTCACAAGCTAAGTTAGAATCAATCTAATACTCCCCAAAGAACTAGTAATAAACTCAGATCCAGTTTAATTAGCAGATAATAATGAAATCACAGTATATTATATATATATATACACACACACACGCAAGCGCACACACAGTGACACAGATGTATAAATAAAAATTTTGAGTTGTTTTTTTATTGATGAAATAGTTGACAAAGAAAGACCAATATCAATAACATCATAACATTCATCCTTCTTTCACCAAGTCACTAGCCAAATAAGTACCCCGCCCAGACATGCAATCCCCCCCCACCTCCAATGGCTACCAATGCTCTTGTATATATCCATCTATATATACATGTACATATCCTCAACTAAGAACCTGCCGGCCAGGTATATCTCCCTCTCACCTTCTTTCCCTACATAAATTTCAGCTTACAATTCCATATAATCAATTGTACATAATAATCATTGTTCCCCCAAATAAACACTATAATACAACAAGGTCTGTCTACACCATTATGTGAGGAAAATGTCATTAGAGGGGGGTTAGAGAAAAACAAAGTGGAATGCAGATGGAAGATGATGGAACCAGAGATCAATGAGGAATGAATGAATAAATAAGAAATGCAAAAGTGAACTAAGCTACTTCTCTGGGTTCCACTGGTATTGGCTGATTCCAACTCCTAATGAGGTTATTGTGTAGCAGCTCTGATTATGTAACAGGCAACTGGTAAACTTTGTATGCAATTTGTGTGTAGCGGTGGGGGTAGCTATAGGTGATGCAAGAAGACAAGGCACTAAAGTTGCAATACTATTTTGTTCTAAAAACTGTAATGCCTCACAGAAGACTCCAACACCTCTGGACTCGGGCAGATCATTTCCTTTACTCTGCTTCCGCTTTTGTAAATTTTGAATGTTGGTACAATCCTCACATTCTCAGTGTTTGCAATTGCCGGGCACTCTTGGACATCCACCTTTGATTTAGATAAAACAGATATGCATGAGTGATGATAAATGAAGTATATAATATTGGGAGACAATAAACGCAACTCCAGATTAAGCCATTTGCACTTACTTTAAGAAACAAAACACATGTAACAATTCCAGTGCACTGCAAATGGCTGAATGCAGAGTGCATTTATTAATCCTTGTAGAAACAAGTTAAATTTTCAAGTTGGATGATAAGACCAGATTTGGCAAAAAGACATAACACAAGGATTTTACTTACCTTGAAAAAATTTATTGATGGATAACGGCTGCATATATTGTCCAGAAATGGAGACATCTGCTTGCATTTCAGGTCTGATGCCACTTTAAAAAGAACCACAGAAGCACCTGCAGTTTCAGGTTAAGATCTTCAGCACATGGTAAACTAAAATAGAATTCCTAACAAGGTACAAGGCCAATAAGACTTACTGGGAGAAGATATTGCAGCTCTGAACTGCTCGACACCTGATACTAACTCGACTTCTCCACCGAATTTCATATTATGAACTACTTCTCCACGGGATTTCTTCAACGCAACCTGGGCGTGGAACAAAGATTCAGCAACATCATTGTCATTTGGAAGTTCCTTCCTCAACACCTCATAATCACTGACCGCTTCAACCCATCGTTCAAGCTGCAATAAAATTTAGAACATATAAAAGTACATCAGTCATGCACACAACATTGTTTAACAAATTTTAAAGATGAAACAGAGGTTAAGAAGCCATCTTACCTTACTGTTTGAAGCAGCCCTTCGCAGAAGTGCTTTCGTGTAATTTGGCTGGATATGAAGAGCTTGGTTGCAATCATCAAGAGATCGCTCCCATTTCCCAAGCTTATACCAACAAGCAGCTCTGTTGCAGTAAAGAACTGAGCTGGAAGGATTAAGCCTGAGACCTTCCCCATAAGCTGCGCAAGCTTCGGTGAACCTTTCAGACTTATAAAGATCATTCCCGCGAGCACGAGCTCTCGCCACCGCTCTGACATTGTTGAGCAAAACTGATACCTCAATGCTTTGGGGATCAATTTGTCCTGCTTTCTCAACAGCTGTAACAGCATTCTCAAACCTGCAATCATCCACTCTCATTCTTTACCTGAGCCATAAATTTCTCCTCCCATAAAATTAATAGTTTCTGAACTCACCTTCCCAGTGACATCTCAACCTGAGCACGGACAAAAAATGGATAGGCTTCAGAAAGCATTCCAAAAAACTTTGTCTGGGAACAGTACGGGGAAGAAGTTTCAAATTTAGGAACATTTGAAATGCTCAATTCTGCATCATCTAATTGGCGTAGCTTCAAAAGTGCTTCCGCTCTACTGGCAAATAGCTGTCAATTCGATTTTTACAAGTTAGGTCAAGCTATTTTCCTTCATTGAAGATATGTCAGCTACAGTAGAAATAAATTTCAGTCACTGCCTTACCTGAGGAGAAGAGTCGGCTCCGGAAGTAATTGCAGCGTCAACTTCCCTCAACACACTTTTCCAATCACCAATCCTTCGGGCATCAGTGCACTTGCATAAATGCTTCTCTACTGCTTGCAACTTCTGCAGCTCAATTGGATCTGGTTGGAACCCTAGCAAACATATGTGCCTCCTAGCATTTTCAACCTGTCCTAAACTGTGATGGTTATAGGAATTAGATCTCTTACTGCATCAATAGCCTTAAATAGAAGAAAAATAGATAATTACTGAAATAGTAGAGAAGCTACATTACAAGGATAGTGTTTAATTATGAATAACTAAATTAAGAAATGGTATAATGTGAGCTCACGAAAAAAGTCCAATCGGCACAACATTCAGTAAACTTAAATAAGAACATCAAAACCAAAATAGTTTTGCTAAATTAAATTTTTTGGAATATAATAAACTCCTAGTCCTACACAAACAATTGGAAGAGAACTAGCAAAAGAATCCATAAATGGGACTAATGCAGTAAAAAGAGTAATTGAAAACAATGTCACTTAGGTGAAGAACCCAAGAACTATGAATACAAACAGTCATCAAAGCCAGCTTCAAGAAAACCACAAAACAAGAGATTATCCAAGAAAACCAGATCCAATGAAGATAAAGCAACAACCATTCTCCACAATACAGATCAAATCATCTCCGGAAAAAAAAATCCCAAAAAATTGCCAAATATTACGAAAAATAAATGATACTTAAAACATTGAAGCATAAAGATTATAACTTAAGCACTCAACTCACCTAAGAAAAAGAGATCCTAAACGATTGTGTGCTCTCGCGTATCCGGGATCCAATTTAATTGCCTCTTCACATTCTCTCACCGCCTGTCCTAACCGCTTGAGACCCATCAATGCTGCTGCACGGTTACAGTGATAAGCTGCATTGACGGGCGATAGAGCAATTGCCCGATCATAAAACCTCAATGCCTCTACAAAATGACCCTTTTTGTACTGTTCATTTCCTGCCCTCTTTAGCTCTTCCGGATCCATATTGTACATTGTCTTTGGTGCTGGTTCCCCTGTCGATAAACCACGTGGATTTACAACACCAGCAGCGGCGCCACCTTCTCCGCCACAAGATTTGGCGGTGCCACCACCGCGCATTATGCTTCCGTGACCGTAGTGGCCTGTTCCAGTACCCAAAACATCGGTTTTGGAGCTCCGAGTGGCCATACCCGTTTTTAGGATTTTACCGGACGGAAATATATTTCCCGCCGGTAATACGTTGATGACCGGCGGCGAATTGACTGAACTCCCGCCGGAATAGATGAATGGGTTCTGGTGGGAGGCACTTGAATCGGGACGCCTGTGACCCGGTTTCAAAGTACGGGCGGTAAATGTCGGAGAATTTTCAACCGAGCCGGATAGTTCGCCAGAGTGGTTGTATTCACTGGAATCGGATTTTTTGGGAAGTGGGTTTGGACCATTTCGGCCGGAAACGGATCCCGATGAACTTGAACTGCTGCTACTGCTGCTGGTGGCGGCGGCCAATGCCCTGGACCGAGTTCGCAATGGGGAAACGGGTGAACCCAGATCGAGTTCTCTGAAGTCTGGCTTGTTGGTGTTATTGTCATCGTCATCAAGTTCCACCGACTTTCGAAATCGATCGGTGAGTGCATCAAACCCTAGTTCCGAAATGAGTTTCCTTGAATGCGACATATCCACTCTGCCTCTCCTGTGTAATTATACAGATTGTACGTATCTATAACTTTCTCTCTACAAAAATTTCGTATCTGGGTCTATAAATCTGACCAATGTCTCTGCTTCCAGCTATAAGAGCACCATCGGATAATGAAGTAGAGAGCGAAACATAAACAGAGTGGTTTCTATGACTAAGCGTAGTAATGGAGAAGAAGAGAGAGAAAGAAAGGGATGGTGATCTCGTGATTTTAAAGGAAGAAGCAAAGAATGTACGTGATTGTAATCGAGGGAGAAAATAAAAAAGGGTTTTACAGAGATGGAAGAAAGGGAAGAAAGAGGCGTTAATTTTCTTTTCTTCCCCTTCACCTGCTGTTTCACGAGACAGCTTTCGCTTCTCTCCCTATTACACTCTTTCTTTTCCACAATTTTTTTTTTTTTTTTGCTAATTCTTTTCGGCAATTTACATTTTATTACCATTTTAAAAAATATATATAATACAGAGAATTGATATTTTCACATATAAAAATATTGGTTCTACAAAGTTTTTCTGATATAAATAGTAAGTAGAATTCACTCTCATAGAAGATAAATTTTTAAAACTAACATTTTCAATTATAAAAATATCAATTTCATATATATATATATATATATATATCATAAAATTGATTAAAAATATATATAACAAATTTTTCAAAATTAAAATATTAACGGATTAGTATCATTTTATATGCTTACTCATATATATAACATCATTCCTTAATTCAATCGATCAAGACATTAGACATGAGCTGAACTTACCTCCACCTAAATTACATTAGTCAAACTTTTAAAATTATTATCACAATATTACATTTCAATAATTGATATTTTTACAAATAAAATTGATAATTTCATAAGTTACTTTTTATATAAATAGTAAATGGATCATATGGAAATTTATGAAAATATTAAATTTTATTCGTGAAAATAACAATTTCTTACATTTTATGAAGCAATAATTTTGTGGATTAATATTGTGTTTGGAAAGAGTAAAAAAAGAAAATAAAGAAAAATGTATGAAAGAATAAAGCGAGAGAAATGAAATTTATTTTTCCTTTTTGTGATTGTGAGTTTTGGAAGAAAATTTCAACTTTAAAAATAAATTATTATTTTACTTTTATTATATTACATTTGAAAACTGTTAGTAAATTTTCTTTTAAATCTTCCTAATTTTGGGAGGAAATCTTTGCCATCAAATTTTTCAAATATCTTGGATTTGGCTCCCTCCATTACACATCCCTTTAATTTTATCAAATACACCAATTATTTGATCTTAATAATTTTTTAGTATTGATCAAAATATGTTAATAGATATTTAACGATATTAAGATCAATTAAGTGAAAAATTAGAATCATAAAAATATTTTTACAATTAAAAATTAAAAGATTTTTAACCATTAAAATTTTGATGAAAAATTTACATCTATCAAATAGTGAAAAAATATTAGATTACTTTCATTTTTAAAATAATTATATTATTCAATATAATAAATTAGTTGACCGTTATTGATTTTAATTATATTGCCCACAACTGTAAAAAAAAATATTATGTATTGGGTGTAATTTAAAGAAACGTATAATGGAGGGAACCAAGTCAAAAAATTTATCTTCTTTTCTTAAAAATTCATAAACTGAAGACATTTGATCTCTTCCCTAAATTCCAATTTTTCTCCTTTCTTTTATTTTCTTTTTAAAATTCACATAGTGTAACCGTAAGCGAGTCAAACTGAATCGAATATAGAGCAGCTCAGATTCAACTCGAAGAGTTAAATCCGTACTCGAATTTAAATTGTATTTAAAAAACTTTACTCAGATTCAATTTGACTCGAATATTTATTACTCGAATTTGATCCGACTCAAATCGAATTATACTCAAACTACTTGCGAGCTTTGAATTCAAGGTCGAATTCAACTCTCCATATAGTAACTAACTTTATAATAATATTAAACTTATTATTTTACTTAAAAATTAGAAAATATATTTACAATTACACTTTATAAATATAAAATATAAAATATAAAATATAAAATAATAATTAATTGTCCTTACTTTATTTAATTTTTTTATATATTAAATATTTATCGAATCACAATAAAAAATTCGAGTAATTTAAATCATAAACGAATTGAGTATAATCTTAGTCAAATTATAATCGATTGGATTTACAACCTTGAGTGTAAGTGGCCATGAGAATTTCACACCAACTACTTATGCCCAAAAACAAAAACAAAAAAAACTTAAGGGATTGAATGTATGGTTTGGACAAACCAAGTTAACGTAATAAGTTTTATTTTTAGGTAAGTTTCATTAATTGACGAACAGAAATTGATATGTGAGATGTGTCAGTATTTTATTGGTCAATTAACCAACTTACTACTAACAAATAAATTTCATGCTAACCACAACCTCGATACCTCAGATATGAGTATTATGCTTAAAAAGAAGAAAACATACAATAATTTATACGATAAAGATTATTTTAATCTCTTCCTCACATGTATAGTTGTCACGGACTGAAGTGTATCCGCGGTAAAATTAGCAAAATTTCAGTATTTCCATTATTCTCTAAAATCTCCTTCTCGAGGTTTTCCTTAAAAAGTTAAACCCTTAACAAAATTAGTAAGACGCTATCAATTACTAGTTCCATTCTCTTATTTTTTTTCCTAGGGCCCTAAAAATTAGGTATACGCCACCCATCTTGGGTCGCCACTTACATGGTACATAAATTCAAATACAACTTATTAATATAACTCGTCGTGGTATAATATTTACATAAACCGTGAGTTTGAATATACAAATATTGTCTACTAGATATTATACAAACTCAAAAGGAGTCCTCATTACAACTATTATCACACTATTTCACGTAATAGTGAGGACTACTAATGCTATCCTCCGACCATTACTCGCTCCCCGACTGTCTCCAAATATGTTCTCATTTCAAGAGAATAAATGAAAGAAAGGTGAGCTCAACTAGCCCAAGAAGAAATATTACGACTAAGATAATGCGTAATAAATTATCATTAGCCTTCAACAAAAGTTAAACCGATAAAATACAATAGATAAACCGCTTTAATCAGCAATTAATAAGAATCCATTAAAAGAGTCAAGTAGAGAGAATAAAGTCTACTATCTTTTAGGTTTTAAAAGGTTTTCATCAATTTTTATCACGAGACTCAAATTTTAATAAATAAACCACCACATCTAATCATCCCCGCATTACTGGCCAAGGATTTTCATCAAATTATCAATGGTCACGACTATACCGAATCACCCCGGTCATAATCATACCAAAACTATCCATCATCGCATTATGTGCCATCGAGGACTTTTGTCACATCATTTATATCAAGTCACGATTATACCGAATGATCCTCGGTCATAATCATACTAAGTTCATCTACGCACGTAAGCCAAAAAGATAACATAATATAACATGAGGATGATGACAATGACATAATAATTCAATAAAACAAGTTCAAGAATTATTTAATCCATGAATTATTAACGCCCAAATTGTCAACACGACATCGCTTTTCAGAGAGTAAAATTCAAGAATGATCGTAAGAATATTTCCATGAAAAGATATCGATGAAACGCAAATATCAAGGATATTCTACTAATTTCATGGAGTATATAAGTCAAAGTTTTAACCAACCGGGTATAATAAAGAATGGAATAACAAAAGAAATCACCACGCACGCGCAGATTTGAGATGATGTAAGTTATTCCAATGTAATAATAATAACTAACCAGTCGTGAAATTCACACCATGTGATGTTCCAATGTAATAATAAAGATGGAACTGCATCCTGTAAAACACACACATGATAGATATTCCAATGTAACGATAAAGATTTTAACCAGTCCTGTAAAACACATGCATGTGATGTTCCAAATGTAATAATAAAATTTTAACTGTGTCCTGTAAAACACATGCATGTGATGTTCCAAATGTAATAATAGAAGAATGTCACCAAGTATAGGTAAATCACAGATACAAAAGTTATTCCAATGTAATAATAGCAATGGAATAATATAAGGATTTCACCAAGTATAGGGTACGCCACAGATATAAAGTTATGATAGGTATGCCACTTTTTACAAAGTTATTCCAAATAATAATAATGAATGGAATAATGTAAGTTCTCTTCAAGAAGAAAGAATAACACCCCTCACCGTAGAAAAAGAACCTAATATAAGTAGTGAAGTAAAGTAATACTCTTCTTCTTTCTATAATTTTCTCTATAGCTTCTCTCTATAATTTCTCTCTGTAGTTTCAATGAATTCGTAAGAAAATAATGAAGGAACGAGCTTCTATTTATAGAAAATGGAATGCATAAGAATTAATCCATGAACGGGCCCAGATTGATTTATTTTAACTGATTTATCCATATTTAAAGAAAAATCTTTTAAATAAAATATAATATATTCTATTTATATAAAAACATTTTACTATGCAAACACTATGCAATACTACGCAAAACACTACGCAAAAAACACTACGCAACACTACGCATAATAAAATATAATATATTCTATTTATGTAATAACTTTAATAAAAGATTCTATTTTATATAAAGATGTTTCGCTTTTATTACGCTAATAATATTTAATAAAACAAAACGCCATTATCGCTATAATAATTCATATTATTAATCGACAATAATGGAATCAAACCGAGTTGACTTTCACATAAAGATCAATAATCAATACCGCGCGCTACTACGCAACCACACGACATCGCATTTCTTTTACTACCGAAAGTAGTTCAACAAGAACTACCAGAAAACTTCCGCCGTTATTTCAATAAAATATTTTTGTCGCTTTTCAATCCGACAATAATTTCGCTAGGGTCCACCAATGATTGAGTCATTGCATTTAATATTCCCTCGCTAAACCTAATATTCCCCACCAATCTAATATAATATAACCACTGTGATACTTTGCAAAATTTATAAATACTACCCACAACTATAATATTATCTCAAATTCACACCATAATATTAAAAAATTATTTCAACAAAATTTAAATCTTTATCGATAAAACTGGGTCTCACAATCTCCTCCTTATGGAATTTTACCAAATTGGGGGGTACGACTCTGTATGATAAAGAGATGAGGATACCTCAATACCTTTTATCGCTTAAAAATATTAAATTCATCTTTGAAATCCGCCAAAGATATTCATTAACAATTCATCTTTGCACTACGTGCAAAATATATAAAGATGTAAATCAGAAACCAATAATGCTAAGACGCACTTTTTAATAAGATCACACAACCAATTAATTATCCATGCACCAATCGCCAAGGATATTCGTGTTTTCAATTACTAAGCCATGATTATACCCAATACCAACTCCGGTCATAATCATACCAAGTCCATCTACGCACGTAGCCATGACGATTTACTTTTGAACGCATCCATGAATTAATATTTCATCACGAGACTCACTCACCAATAATTAATCCACATCATCGAATCATCCCCGCACTGTGCCAAGGATATTCATTAAGATCACGACCACAAATTATCCATGCACTACTACCAAAGATAATCAGGTTTTCAATTATTATATGATTATACCAACAATCCTCGGTCATAATCATACCAAGTCCATCTATGCACGTAAGCCATGTATGACTTTTGAACACATCCATGAATTAATATTTCATCACGAGACTCAAATTTCAATAATTAATCCACATCATCAATCATCCCCGCACTACGTGCCAAGGATATTCATTAAGATCACGACCACAAATTATCCATGACTACTACCAAAGATAATGTATTCATTAATTTACAAATTATGATTATACGCCGAAACAATCCTCGGTCATAATCATACCAAGTCCATCTACATGCACGTAAGCCATGTAGATGACTTTTGAACACATCCATGAATTAATATTTCATCACGAGACTCAAATTTCAATAATTAATCCACATCATCGAATCATCCCCGCACTACGTGCCAAGGATATTCATTAAGATCACGACCACAAATTATCCATGCACTACGGCCAAAGATAATTGTGTATTCAATTTACTATGATTATACCAACAATCCCTCGTCATCATAATCATACCAAGTCCATCTATGCACTATGTGCCACGTATTTACTTTCAACATAATATAAATACGAGGATAATGATATAAAGAATCAATCAAATGAGATAAAGGATAAATATTAAACATTTATAATATAATTTATCCAGATTCAAGAATATCCCCATGTTATCAATCACTTAATAATCTTATAATCTAATATCATTAATATTATAACAATATTTTAATCACTTTTAAATTTATAAACAATTTATCTCAATTGTTTACGCTTTTACCATATAATGCATTTAATCATTCAAAATGCCATACTCATAAAATATCATCACCAATTATCAAATCCTCATCAAAAAAAATATGATATACTCTATATAGGATTTCTAGCCATAAAATCCTATTTTCAACTTTTGTTATTTCACATAACATATTTAACTCATATGTTCAGAATTAAACTATTTTCATGAAAAATACCAAATCAGTCCCAAAAATATTTCTTTTCTGGGATTTAGCATAATATAGTCCCATAATGAAAATATATTTTTCTAATTTTTAAAATTCATTTACTATTTTTCAAAAATCAATTTCTAATTAATTCCTTAAGAAATTAGCTACCTCAAGTTTAACTCCAAAATTCCCAAATCTGGCAGGACCTCACACATGTTAACGTGAGCTTCTAGTTTAAATTTCATGGTCATCTGAGTTATAGAACTCGTTATAAATTTTTCATTTTAAAAACCTAAATATTGAAATAGTCATAACTTGCTCATTTTAAGTCGTAATGAGCTCATTTTTGGACAGGAGGTACTTTATACCATATACCTTTCATGTCCCAAAAGGCCAGAATTTTTCTCATAATTTAAGTGGCCGAAACAGCCCCTCTAAAATCATGGCAGAAGTTTTTTTGAATTTTTGCAGCTTTGGCCTCCTTTGCTAAAATCAGTCCACACAAAAATCTACAACACCTTTTCCAGTAATTCCACTTGGATTAGTTAGGTAACTCATAGATCTAACTCTAGGACTTGACCACATTCAAAAATTCAAAATATAATAGAGATATGGTCAATTGAATTTCATGTTACGCTTTTTTCACAAAATCTGATTTTCAACTCTTTGTGATTTCTAAGAAACTTTTTCATGTTTTTTTCACATACTAACCAACATAACTCATCATAAAACTTACTAATACTTCATATACCCATGATTTTCATTAGTCCAATGCTTTTATTATGACTTTCATCATAAACCACGTAAAATGCATCCATTTTAGTCAAGAAATATTCGAGGGTTTAAGAAATGGTTTTTTTTCTAATCGGGTCAATACAAAATTCGATTTCACGCCTAGGTAGGCTAGAAATCTTCAAGAATACGCCAAGAAATTTATTAATGATAGAAATATCATTCAAAATCATTATTTTATCCAAGACTTGATAAGACGTCACATCGATACCAACTGTGACTTCTATCCCTTAACCTAGATAAGACCTCACAACGATACCTATAAACTTGCCATCTTCATTCACGATGTCGCTTTACAGTAAAGTCCCGCTTTTGCATTCCACACAAGGAAGTCAACAACGAAAGGATTCGGGGCTCTTTACTTATGGCTCGATATAACAAATGATTAACTTTTAGATTTGGTTACTTTGAATTCAGATAACAAAGTCAAGTTAGAATATGAAAGCTAACAACCTTACAAAAAAAGAATAATGAGTAGTTAATCAATCATTTTCAAAAAAAATTACCTCAAAGGCAAGTATTTTCAAAGAGATAAGATCGACAGTAACGTGAAAGTGTTTATTTGAAACAACAAGATTAATAAATGTGTGGAGGTAACGAAGGTTTCTCCCAACTAAGTTTCAATAGATAAATCAAAGTCTAATTTCTCCTGAGTCAAATTTAAACGCTGAACGCAAAGCAAGAGAGATAAAAGAATGGGTAGAACCCAGATCTAATAAGGTATAGACTTCGCAAGAATTTATAATTAACTAACCCGTGCTAACTTCGCTCAAGTTACCCACTTTTTGAGAAGTCACGAAAAAAACGCCTTCCCGAAAAACCACCGATTTTGTTTTGTCCAGATCCGCCTTTTGGTGCCACTATCCCAAATTGGACTTCGACTTCACTATACACACACAAAATCGAGCTAAATGACCTTCTTCTTGAAATTTCCACTTCTATTATCTTTGCCATGATTACCAATCAAGTGGTTACCATTCTTAGCATGATAATTTCTCCCACGATGGTTATCATTGTTTCGATACCGCTGCCACCAAGAGATGATTATTATCGTCGTTGTTGGTCGTTACCTTTTGTTCGAGTCGAATCAACACTCATGTGCTTCATTGCTTATCTCAAAGATTTTCAGATATCATTCTCAAACACCGCCACAAAACAAGGGTTAATTAACATATCACATATTATCCCTATACTCTCGACCGACCAATTAAATACCAAATAAACTTAGGTAGGTCATACTAGCTAAGGAATTTCTGCCTCCCTCCTAGTTCTTATTCTCTCACATCTCAGCTGTGGATCATATCCCTAAGCTCGATACCAACCGCGACGCTGACCCAAAATTAGGTATACGCCACCCATCTTGGGTCGCCACTTACATGGTACATAAATTCAAATACAACTTATTAATATAACGCGTGGTATAATACGATATAAATCGTGAGTTTGAATACAAATATTGTCTACTAGATATTATACAAACTCAAAAGGAGTCCTCATTACAACTATTATCACACTATTTCACGTAATAGTGAGGACTACTAATGCTATCCTCCGACCATTACTGCTCCCCGACTCGTCTCCAAATTATGTTCTCATTTCTCAAAGAATAAAATGAAAGAAAAGGTGAGCTCAACTAGCCCAAGAAGAAATATTATGACTAAGATAATGCGTAATAAATTATCATTAGTTTTCAACAAAGTTGTTAAACCGATAAAATACAATAGACAAACAGCTTTAATCAAGTAATGAATAAGCAATCCATTAAAAGAGTCAAGTAGAGAATAAAGTCTACTATCTTTTAGGTTTTAAAAGGTTTTCATCAATTTTTATCACGAGACTCAAATTTTAATAAATAAACCACCACATCTAATCATCCTCGTACTACTGGCCAAGGATTTTCATCAAATTATCAATGGTCATGACTATACCGAATCACCCCGGTCATAATCATACCAAAAACTATCCATCATCGCATTATGTGCCATCGAGGACTTTTGTCACATCATTTATATCAAGTCACGATTATACCGAATGATCCCTCGTCATAATCATACTAAGTTCATCTACGCACGTAAGCCAAAGATAACATAATATAATATGAGGATGATGACAATGACATAATAATTCAATAAAACAAGTTCAAGAATTATTTAATCCATGAATTATTAACGCCCAAATTGTCAACACGACATCACGCTTGCAGAGTAAAATTCAAGAATGATCGTAAGAATATTTCCATGAAAAGATATCGATGAAACGCAAATATCAAGGATATTCTACTAATTTCATGGAGGATATAAGTCAAAGTTTTAACCAACCGGGTATAATAAAGAATGGAATAACAAAAGAAATCACCACGCACGCGCAGATTTGATGTATGTAAAAGTTATTCCAATGTAATAATAATAATAATAAACAAAGTCGTGAAATTCACACCGATGTGATGTTCCAATGTAATAATAAAGATGGAACCAGATCCTGTAAAACACATGATAGATATTCCAATGTAACGATAAAGATTTTAACCAGTCCTGTAAAACACATGCATGTGATGTTCCAAATGTAATAATAAAATTTAACCAGTCCTGTAAAACACATGCATGTGATGTTCCAAATGTAATAATAGTAAGAATGTCACCAAGTATAGGTAAATCACAGATACAAAAGTTATTCCAATGTAATAATAAGAAATGGAATAATATAAGGATTTCACCAAATATAGGTACGCCACAGATACAAAGTTATGATATAGGTATGCCACTTTTTTTACAAAGTTATTCCAATGTAATAATAATGAATGGAATAATGTAAGTTTCTCTTCAAGAAGAAAGAATAACACCCCTCACCGTAAAAGAACCTAATATGTAAGAAGTGAGAAAAGTAATACTCTTCTTCTTTCTATAATTTTCTCTATAGCTTTCTCTCTATAATTCTCTCTGTAGTTTCAATGAATTGTAAGAAAATAATGAAGGAACGAGCTTCTATTTATAGAAAATGGAATGATAAGAATTAATCCATGAACTATCCGTATTGATTTATTTTAACTGACTATCCATATTTAAAGAAAAATCTTTTAAATAAAATATAATATATTCTATTTATATAAAAACATTTTACTACGCAAACACTACGCAATACTACGCAAAACACTACGCAAAAAACACTACGCAACACTATGCATAATAAAATATAATATATTCTATTTATGTAATAACTTTAATAAAAGATTCTATTTTATATAAAGATGTTTCGCTTTTATTACGCTAATAATATTTAATAAAACAAAACGCCATTATCGCTATAATAATTCATATTATTAATCGACAATAATGGAATCAAACCGAGTTGACTTTCACATAAAGATCAATAATCAATACCGCAGTGCTATTACGCAACCACACGACATCGCATTTTTACTACCGAAGAGTAGTTCAACAAGAACTCAACCAGAAAACTTCCGCCGTTATTTCAATAAAATATATTTTGTCGCTTTTCAATCCCATAATATTAAAAAAATTATTTCAACAATAATTTCGATCATGGGTCCACCAATGATTGAGAATGAGTTAATGCAAGAATTTAATATTCCCTCGCTAAACCTAATATTCCCCACCAATCTACAAATATAATATAAACCACTGTGATACTTTTGCAAAATTTATAAATACTACCCACAACTATAATATTATCTCAAATTCACACCATAATATGGCTAGTAACCAAAAAAAATTATTTCAACAAAATTTAAATCTTTATCGAATTTTCCGTCACCGTGACGGAACCAGAGGGAAATTGATTGTGACAGAAGAGGAGTTGCCATCATACCGCGGTGGCGGAGGCGTGAAAAAATGATGTCCAAGACAGGATATCCCTCAATGCTGCCACTGTCATTATTGGGAAATCATCCGGTGCTGTGTGGTCTACAATACACAGATCTTATTACGACGACGCGTGTCCAGGAATAAAACCGGGGCCTACCTTTACAAGCAGATAAAAAGGAGTTGGCGCTGTGGCATCTGGCATCTGGCATGTGGCCCCATTACCCTGTCTGTTTTTTCTCTTTCATTACAAAAATAATACTTCCTCCCTCTTTCTTTCTTACAAAGAATGTCCAAAATATATTTTACACACAAATTAAAATAAAAAAATAAAATTAAAATTAGTAGTCTCATAAAATTATATAGAGTAACGAGTCTTTTATTTTTTATATAATAGTAGACCTCACTAAATACATATTTTACCATTTACTTTAGTACCTACTATCATCCTTTTTGAAAACAAAATAAAATAAAATTAATACCTTAAACCATCCTTTTCAAGGTGAAGAGAGTATAAATAAATTCATCACCGTCCACCACCACCACCACTTCACCATATTTTATAGTAATTACATAAAATTATCATAATGTTTTATTAAACTTTAAATATTTTATTAGTTTTACATTGTTAGTAATTTTATTTGAATCAATTATTTAATATTTATTATATTTTATCTTCACCCCAAGTTTGTATAAACTGATATAAGGGTAAATTAGTAAAATGTTATATTTAGGCATACTGAAAAAATAGGTTATCAAACAATTTTTTATATTTAATGTCTATTTTTTTTAATAAAAAAAAACTTGTATTTTATATAAAAATTATATTTTAATAAGCTCTTATTATAAAGTTTTATTAAACACTGGCTTAGAATGGTGCTATAAGGTAGGAAACCATTTTCTCGATTGCCATGATCAATAAAGTAAAACTAGTTGGAAGAATGAGAATTGTATATTATTGTACATTAATTCATTAAGAAATAGAAATAAAAATAGAAATAGCATATTAATTCATTATGAACCGTCAAAGGTAAATTTTACTAATTGTTGGGATGTGATTATTTAGGTCTAGTTATGATGCAACTCAGTCTATTTAATGGTGATGGCCTATATGTAATTTATTGTGACAGTATTTGGTGGGATAATGAGGTTTAATTAGGACTCCTACTAGATTCAGTAGTGGTAAGGTGATTCTACAAAAGGAGTCATTCTCCTAGTTGGATGCGGATGGAGATGGCTTCTATATATACGGCTACAAGTTAGGATTTGGAAGAAGATAAGATACAAGAACACAAGAGATACAACACAAATACACAACTTGTACTCCCAATATTATTATAGAGGATTACTCCCTCTCTCCGTGATTTTTTTTCAATTAGGTTTTCACGTAAATTCTTGTGTTCATATTTATATCTCTTTATTTATATTTGTGTGAATGTACTTTGTGAGTTTGATATAATCAACTACTCCATCAACCGTTAGCGCGATTTTGGCCTGGTTTTTTTTCAATTGGGTTTTCACGTAAATTCTTGTGTTCATATTTATATTTCTTTATTTATGTTTGTGTGAATGTACTTTGTGAGTTTGATATAATCAACTACTCCATCAACCGTTAGCGCGATTTTGGCCTGTTGTTTTGGTGATTTCGTCAGGCGTACAAAATCAGACGTTAACATTGGCGCCGTCTGTGGGAAAAAGACACTTGTTCTAGTGTCGATTTAAAATCACCGATTCATCGAAGGAGATAAGTGATTCTTTTTTATTAAATTAAATATATACTTGTACGTGTGTATATATGTATTATGTCAATAGCAATTGAAGCATGGTTGTAATTGATTATTAATACACTTTACATATTCTCTCTTATATTATGCATGTAGTGGTAGTATTCACATGATGCATGTAAAATCTAAATATTAACATTTTGGTCCAGGTGATGATAAATTAATCTTTGAAGTTACGCTGACTAAGAATGTAATTCAATGTTGTAGCAGAAATAAAAGTTTAAGCTTTTATATCATTGAAGTGCTTTAAAGGTGGCTTCGATTTCATCATCAACCACAGACTGAAGGAAATTCGGATGATATAAATTCGGAGGACATAAATTTCGCGGATATAAATCCGGCGGATAAAAATCCCGAGGATAAAAATTCCACGAAGACTTTTTGAATACTCTCTCATTTGTAAGTTCCTTATAAATAAGAGACTGTGGGACAATGTTAGGGATGTGATTATTTGGGTCTAGTCATGATGCAACCCAGTCTATTTAATGGTAATTTATTGTGACAATGGAGAGTCCTTATTAAAATATGATTGTGTTTCCTTATTTTGTGGGATAATGAGGTTTAATTAGGACTCCTACTGGATTCAGTAGTGGTAAGGTGATTCTACAAAAGGAGTCCTTCTCCTAGTTGGATGCGGATGGAGGTGGCTTCTATATATACGGCTACAAGCTAGGATTTGGAAGAAGATAAGATACAAGAACACAAGAGATACAACACAAATACACAACTTGTACTCTCAATATTATTATAGTGGATTACTCCCTCTCTCCGTGGTTTTTTTTCAATTGGGTTTCTACGTAAATTCTTGTGTTCATATTTATATCTCTTTATTTATGTTTGTGTGAATGTACTTTGTGAGTTTGATATAATCAACTACTCCATTAACCGTTAGCGCGATTTTGGCCTGTTATTTTGGTGATTTCGTCAGGCGTATAAAATCAGGCGTTAACACTAATCATAATTAAAACTTAATTAATTCTAGTTTTCGTAAAGAATTGCCGTCTTTATATTATAAATAACATCGAAAAAATTGACAACAAATAATTTATACATATATATCTTCAACTTGTCATTGCAAAATAACAGAAAAAAAAAATAGTAATTAATAACAAGCATGTGATCATAATATGTTTGGTGGAAAGATAAATAGTAAATTAATAGATGTATATTATGAAGAGAGGTTGTTAAATTTGTTGTAGTGCGAGTGCGACTAATTCAAGTTAAATTGAGACCAGGAGTAAATAAGGTTTGACTTGATCCAATGGGGATAAGTACACGTTAATTTGGCTTCCTCATAACGTCTAATTAGTTGAAACTTGAAACCTTTGCTTACGTTATACTCCTACGTACTACTAAGTTATTACAATAAATAATTTCAAGAATTAGTTCTTGTATTTACTTTTGTTTTGTTATTATTAGTAATGCTCCTATTTTGGCTTTTGAGTCAAAATATTATATATTCCATCCGTCCTCACAGGATAAAAGTCTTTATTATTATTTCAAGTAGTTTCAAGTTAGATATCTATTTACTTTAAATGATCTATTTTTACAATAATTTACCTATAATACCTTTATTATTAATTGTTATATTTCTATTCTCTACGTATTTATGGAAGATCACTAAGTAATAATGTAAAACTATGCAATTAAATGAGAATTTAAATATGGGCAATTTATCATTTTACCCTCTTTCTTAATATGCGCAAAAAGTCAACCAAGACTTTTATCTTGGGATGGAGGGAGTATTATTTAATGGTAAATTGTTTGCTTAATACTCCCTCCGTCCCAGGATAAAAATTCTGGTGGACTTTTCACACATATTAAGAAGAGGAATGAAATGACAAATTATCCATAATAATATCTTATTAATCATTTTCAATGTAGGTGAGAGAGTGACTTTATAATTTTTCAATTCAAAATATACTTATTAAATATGGAGAGATAATTAGAATAAGAAAAGTATGAGATATTTAATGTTAATGGTATAATAGAAAAAATTGTGTAAAAGTTTGATTATTAAAGGAAAGTGGACATTTAACATGGGATTACCCAAAATAGTAATAAGGACTTTTATCCTGGGACGGAGGGAGTAATAAATTAATTAAATTTAAGATTGGTAGTATTGTCTTTCTAGTTAATAAATAATTTCAGTAATTAACTCTTTTTTTCTATTACTAAAAATTTAAAGATTGGTCGTAGGGAGCTTGTTTAGTTATTTGTCAAAATCTAGGTTTTCAGGATCGACTTGCTAATAAAAAAGGATAAGAAGAAGTCTATGGAAGGAGGGACGCCAAGTTACGGCGATGAAGGCAATGATCTTGATGTAGGAATTCAGTACTAATTGGACAAAACCCATACCAATAAATCCTAGAAGGGTGATGATGAAGGAGTGAAGGGGAAGGCGAACCCCGTTTTCCAGAAGGGTGATGGGCATGGATGTCCAACCATCGGTTCGGTGGTGCATGCGGTTGGTTTTGGAAGGGGCTTTTAGATCGTGGGTTTCTAGAAAGCGATACTCTTTCCGGAGTTTGTCAAGGTCTTTTTCTTTGATGGTGGATTTGGAGTTGACGTGAGGGAATTGTGTTTCATTGGAGTATTTTGCATCATTTTTTGAATTGTCAATTCTGCCTCAGATGGGCCTAGTATTTGGGAGCGGAACGGGTAGGAGTGACGGTGGTGGATTCGGTGGTACTTGCAGTGGCGGTTGTTTTGGGGTTAATTGTGGTGGATGTAGGGGCGCTTACTGTTAGTGGAGGAAGGGACGACAGGGGGATGGCGTTGATGGACTTGTCAGTGGTGGGATTGGTGGTAATGAGGGTGTTTGAAGAAGCCATTATTGATTGGGAGGAAAGCTTTGCTGGAAAAACTTTGCAGTAAGGAAGAAAGAGCTCTGAGAATTCGAAGTTGAGAAAGTTAATTTGTTCGATTTGGGGGAAAGGATTTTGAAGTGAGTTGTATTTTCAACTTGCGCGTTTATTGGGGAGCGACTATTAAATGGGTGCTCATGATTATAAACGTGTGAGATTATTGGTGGGTCCTTACTTTATGGATTGGATAGATTTTCGAGGAGTTGGGCTTTGCAACATTTATTCTTAATTATTGGACTGAAGGACAATGTCGGGGCGTAATTATTTGCCTCCGAATTATATGGTGGGCCAAAATCCACGTGAAGGTATTTAACCTTGTGTAAGAATCTTTTTGGGTAGTTGAATATTTTAAGAAATCAAAAATTCCTAATTACATTTAATTTTCATCTCCTAAGAAAAGTGTTAAGATATAATCCGACTTCCTTTTAGTTCCATTAAAGAGTCATACGTAATGAGGAATCCTAATTCTATACGGGGAAGGAGGTGTGATCACTATAAATATAAGTTTATTCTGTAATCATCAGGTACGCATAACTTTATTTACAACATTAAAGCATTAATTAAGCCTCCATTGTTAAATTTTATTCAACATATACTTATTCTCACACTACAGTTATCCCCCGGCGGCCCAAGTCGTAAAACTTCATGTAAGACCCCGACTTTTTATTAATAAAATGAATTTTCCTCTATTTATTATTTTGAAATAGTAAGGGTTAATTTGATTAATGTGGTTAATTATGGGTGAAATGCGCAAGTGGTTATAAAATATTCATTGTTGTCGGGGGATATTCGTTTGGTCGCGGAATATTCTTACTGTCGGGGAATAATCGTACGACGGCGCAGCCTTGTTTGGGCCCCATAATAGAAAGCGATTGGATGAAGAAAATGACAAATATAAGTTGTTTATAAATGACGGCGTAGTTGTTATCGTTAACACTGTTGGATTACCGGGTGGTTAAAATACAGTAATACGCGTTGTTGTATAATAGCACACGGTATTGCACAATATTTTGAATTATTGATCCTTACGTAAGAAGGCACTACTCAATAATTGTTACAGTAGTTACTATTCAATATTTTATTTTATTGATTGTGACGCCCCCAAAATTAGGTATACATCACCCATCTTGGGTAGTCAGATACATGGTACAGAATTTAAATACAACTTACTAATATAACTGTCATGTACAATACGACATAAACTGTGAGTTTGAATACAAATATTGTCCACTAGATATTATACAAACTCAAAAGGAGTCCTCATTACAATTATTATCACACTATTTCACAGAATAGTGAGGACTACTAATGCTATCCTCTGGACCATTACTCCGGTTCCCGACTCGTCTCCAGCCTATGTTCTCATTTCTCAAAGAAGACGGTGAAAGAAAGGGTTAGCTCAACTAGCCCAAGAAGAAATATTATGACTAAGATAATGCGAATAAATTATCAATAGCCTTCAACAAAGTTGTTAAACCGATAAAATATAATAAACATCAAGTTTAATCTGCAAATGAACAAGCAATCCATTAAAAGAGTCAAGTAGAAAATAAAATCTACTATCTTTTATGATTTAAAAGGTTTTTCATCATTGTTATAATTGAGACTCAAACTTTAATAAATAATCCACATCATCGAATCACCCCTCGCACACTACGGCCGAGGATATTCTTTAGTATCACGACCACAATTATTCACGCACTACGGGCCAAGAATAGTTGTGTATTCATTAATGGTCATGATCATGCCAACAATCGTCCATCAATGCACTACTACCATCGAGGATTTTTACCACATCATTTGTGTAACATTACGGTCATGATTACACCGAATAATCTCTGGTCATAATCATACCAAGTCCATCCATGCTCTACAGGCCACAGATGACTTTTAAAAAAAATATAAACATGATGATGATGACAATGATATAAGAATTCAATAAAACAAGTTCAAGAATTAAGTTATTCAGAACTAATAACATCCAAATGTCAACATGATCATCGCTTTGTAGAGTAAAATTCAAGAATATCGAGAAGAATATTTTCATGAAAGGACATGGATGAAGCACAAATATCAAGGATATTCCACTAATTTCATGGAGTATAAAGTCAAAGTTTTAACCAATCGGGTATAATAAAGAATGGAATAACAAAAGAAATCACCACCATGATAGCCGCATGTGGCGGAGTTATTCGCAATGTAATAATAAATAATTAATTCAGTCGTGAAAAAAACGCATGCATGTGATATTCCAACGAGTAATAATAATAAAGGCGGAACCGTGTGTCGTGTAAAACACATGACAGGATGTTCCAACAGTAATAATAATAAGACGGAACCAGGTCCGGTGTAAAACACATGCATGTGATGTTCCAACAGTAATAATAATAAGAGCGGAACCAGTCCGGTGTAAAAAACACATGCATGTGATGTTCCAAATGTAATAATAAAAGACGAAACCAGTCCGGTGTAAAACACATGCATGCAGGATGTTCCAATGTAATAATAGAATAATGTCACCAAGTATAGGGTAGATGGCATGATACACAAAGTTATTCCAACATAATAATAAAGAATGGAACAATGGAAGGATTTCACCAAGTATAGGGAGTCCACAGATACAAAGTTATTCAACAGAATAATAAAGAATGGAATAACAGAAGTTCTCTTCATGAATAAGAAAGAATAACACCCCTTACGAGTACAACAAATAATATTCCCTACCTTAGAAGAACTGAATATTGGCAAAGTGAAGTAGCAGAATACTTTTCTTCTTTCTCTCTATAGTTTCTCTCTCTAGAGTTTCAGTGAATTCGTAAGAAAATAATGAAGGAATGAGCTTCTATTTATAGGAAAATAGAATGCATAGTAATTAATCCATGAACGGTCCAGATTGATTTACTTTAATCTGACGGTCCATATTTAAAGCAAAATCTTTTAAATAAAATATAATATATTCTATTTATATAAAAATATTTTACTATGCAAATACTATGCAAAACACTATGCAAAACACTATGCAACACTATGTATAATAAAATATAATATATTTTATTTATAGAATAACTTTAATAAAGTATTCTTTTTTATATAAAAGATGTTTTCATTTTATTACGTTAATAATAATTAATAAAACAAAACGTCATTATCGCTATAATAATTCATATTATTAATCAACAATAATGGAATTAAACCGAGTGACTTCTCACATAAGCATTAATAATCAATACCTGTGTGCTACTATGCAACCACACGCGTGACATCGTACATTTTTTACTACCGAAAGTAGTTCAACAAAGATCAATCGTAAAACTTCGTAGTTATTTCAAAAAAATATTTTTGTCGTTTTCTCAATCCGACAATAATTACATTGTGAGGTCCACCAATGATTGAGTAGTTATTTAATATTCCTCGCTAAATGAATATTCCCCACCAATCGAATATAATATAACCACTTGCATACTTTTGCAAAATTTATAAATATTACCCACAACTATAACATTATATCAAATTATTCCATAATATTCAAAAATAATATTTATAGAAAATTCATCTTTATTTATAAAAGCTGGGTCTTACAACCTCCCTTTTTATGAAATTTTCCCCTCGAAATTGGTATATGCACTGGTATGTCGAAGAGGTAAGGATACCTTGATTTCATTTGATTCTAACTCCCGATAATCAATACAAAGTCGCATACTCCCATCTTTCTTCTTCACGAATAGAACAGGCACCCCAAGGAGAAGTACTAGGACGAATAAAGCCAATGTCTAACAATTCTGCGGTTGGGTCTTTAACTCACGAAGTTCAATAGGAGCCATTCGATATGGGGCTTTGGAAATAGGTTTTGTCTTGGGTTCAAGGTCGATACAAAATTCAATTTCACGCCTCTGGGGTAGGCGAGGAAGTTCTTCGAGAATCGTCAGAAATTTATTAACAATAGAAATATCATTCAAAAGCGGCGTATTTTTGTTTAAATCAGTGACATGAGCTAAGAAAGCTTGACATCCGTTTTTCAATAAACGAATAGCTTTATGGCTTGAGATAGCCAGTGATTGATTTTAATGGTTTGGTCGTTTGAATTCGCATAATAGGTTGATTAGGAATATGAAAGCTAACAACCTTACGAAAATAATCAATTTTTGCATGATAAGTAGTTAACCAATCAATCCCTAGAATCACATCAAATGCAAGTATTTTTAATGAAATAAGATCGACGAGTAATGTGAGGGTACCGATTTGAACCAAACAAGACTTATAAAAAAGTGGATGTAATGAAGGTTTCTCCCAACGGAGTTTCCACAGATATAAGTCAAAGTCTAATTTCTCTTGAGTCAAATTTAATCGATGAGCGCAAGTAGGAGAAATAAAAGAATGGGTAGAACCCAGATCAAATAAAGTATAGACTTCATTAGAGTTTATGATAAGCTTACCGTGATGACCTCATTCGGGTTCCTTGCTCTCTGGGAGGTCACAACAAACGCTCTCCTCAGACTTTCTACCGGTTTGACTTTTTTACGGGATGGCCTTTGGTGCCTCCATCCTAGTTGAATTTGTCTTGATGTAAAAGACAAAATCAAGCTAAGTGACCTTCTCTTCCACAATTATAACATGCTTTGACTGCGGCATGGCGTGATTTGGATGATGTGTCCTCTCCTCGCATTTGAAGCATATGATAGGTGGTCTTTCTCCTTCCTTAACAACGGGTGTTGGTCTTTGACGTCTTTCCATCATTGTTGAATCTCCGTTTCTTGAAATGTCCATTCTTATTATTTTGGCCCTGATTACCACCAAAGTGGTTACCATATCTGGCATGTTGATTCCCTCCACGCTTGTTGTCACCGCTTCGATGACTACTCTCGCTGGTATTATAATTTTGCCGGCTGCTCTCTTTTAGTTGCGTTGACTCGTTATCGCGCCCCACTAACTGAGCCCTATTTACAACATCTCGAATACAAACACGGTTTATGAGAAATAAGATGTTGACGTATCTCCGACTTCAAACCTCTTAAAAACATAGCGCCATTCTTTCTTCATTATCCACCAAGTGGGGACGCAAATCGTGATAACTCCATAAATTTTGCCTCGTATTGCTATACTTGGTCATATTGTTTTGTTCCAACTTGATAAACTCCACCTCCTTCATGTGGCGAATACTTTCGGGGAAAGTATTTGTCGTTGAAATGTACTCTCTGGAACTTCTCCCAAGATATCTTGAAGACAAAGAGGTTGAGTACGTTTTTACCGATTCCCACCATGTAATCGCCTCTCCGCGCAACATAAAGGCGGCTAAGGAACCTTTGCTCCTCGGAGCATCCCAAGACATCAAATATCTTGGTAATCTGCTTTATCCATGCTTCCACCGTAAGTGGTTTTGGCTCTCCTTAAACTCCGGTGGTCCCAGCTCCTTGAATTGTTTAGCGGTGACCGCCTCGAGAGTTTTCAAGTGTTTCCACCTACGTTTTTGAGCAGAGTAGCTCTCGTCTGCTTTGTTGCATAAATTGCATAAAGCCTCACGAACATTTGATCATTCATCATTTGGTCGGTGTTGTTGTTTGCATGAGGATTGTCGCCTTCACGATGCACATTATCTCGATTATTGATATGTGGCGAATCGGCGATCGCACTGTGCTCCATTGCTATTCTCAACATTCTCGGATGTCATTTTCGAGATCGCCACAAAACAAAAGGTTAATTGACATGTAACAAATTATCCCTATATTACGACCAACCAATAAAATAGCACATAAACTTAGGTAGGTCATACTAGCGAAGGTATTCCCTGCTCTCCCTCTCTAGTACTATTCTCACATCTTAGCCAGGATCGTATCCCTAAGCTCGATACCTAATTTGTGACGCCCCCAAAATTAGGTATACATCACCCATCTTGGGTAGTCGGATACATAATATGTAATTAAAATACAACTTACTAATATATAAGCGTAGGTATAATACGACATAAAGCAAATGAGTTTGAATACAAATATTGTCTACTAGATATTATACAAACTCAAAAGGAGTCCTCATTACAATTATTATCACACTATTTCACGCAGAATAGTGAGGACTACTAATGCTATCCTCGGACCATTACTCCGTTTCCCGACTCGTCCCGGCTATGTTCTCATTTCACGAAGAAACGGTGAAAGAAAGGGTGAGCTCAACTAGCCCGATAAAAAATATTATGACTAAGATAATGCGAGAATAAATTATCAATAGCCTTCAACAGATGTTAAAGCGATAAAATATAATAAACATCAAGTTTTAGCTGCTGATGAACAAGCAATCCATTAAAAGAGTCAAGTAAAAATAAAATCTACTATCTTTTATGATTTAAAAGGTTTTTCATCATCTTTATATTTGAGACTCGACTTTAATAAATAATCCACATCATCGAATCACCCCCTGCACTACTGGCCGAGGATATTCTTTAGTATCACGACCACAATTATTCATGCACTACGAGCCAAGAATAGTTGTGTATTCATTAATGGTCATGATCATGCCAACAATTGTCCATCAATGCACTACGGCCATTGAGGATTTTTACCACATCATTTGTAACATTACGGTCATGATTACACCGAATAATCTCTGGTCATAATCATACCAAGTCCATCCATGCTCTACAGGCCACAGATGACTTTAAAAAAAAAAATATAAACATGAGGATGATGACAATGATATAAGAATTCAATAAAACAAGTTCAAGAATTATTTTATTCAAGAACTAATAACATCCAAATTGTCAACATGATCTTTGCTTTTGTAGAGTAAAATTCAAGAATCTTTGAGAAGAATATTTTCATGAAAGGATCTTTGGATGAAGCCTTGCAAATATCGAGGATATTCCACTAATTTCATGGAGTATAGAAGTCAAAGTTTTAACCAATTGGGTATAATAAAGAATGGAATAACAAAAGAAATCACCGTGCATGCGATAGACCGCACAGGCGAGTTATTCAACGAGAATAATAAATAACGGAACCGGTCGGCAGAAAGCGCATGCACAAGCAGGATATTCAGCGAGAATAATAATAAAGCGGAACCGGTCCCGGTGTAAAACACATGCAGACGAGGATATTCAACAGAATAATAATAAAAGGCGGAACCGAAGTCGGTGTAAAACACACATGACAGGATGTTCAGCCAATGTAATAATAATAAAAGCGGAACCGGTCAGGTGTAAAACACATGTGACGAGGATGTTCCAAAGAATAATAATAATAAGAGCGGAACCGGTCAAATGTAAAACACTTGCAGACGAGGATGTTCCAATGAGAATAATAGAATAATGTCACCAAGTATAGGGTAAACCGGCGTATACGAGTTATTCCAACAGAATAATAAAGAATGGAACAATGAAGGATTTCACCAAGTATAGGGTATTCCGCGTATCTGAGTTATTCAATGTAATAATAAAGAATGGAATAATGAAGTTCTCTTCATGAATAAGAAAGAATAACACCCCTTTACTAAGTACAAACAAATAATATTCCCTACCTTAGAAGAAGAATGAATATGGCAAAGTGAAGTAGCAGAAGAATTTTTTCTTTTCTCTCTATAGTTTCTCTCTCTACAGAGTTTCAAATTGAATTCGTAAGAAAATAATGAAGGAATGAGCTTCTTATTTATAGGAAAATAGAATGCATAGTAATTAATCCATGAGCAGTCAGATTGATTTACTTTAACTGACTGATTCATATTTAAAGCAAAATCTTTTAAATAAAATATAATATATTCTATTTATATAAAAATATTTTACTATGCAAATACTACTACTGCAAAAACACTACAACACTATGTATAATAAATTGATTGATAATTATGCGTTGATATTTTATATTTATTGTTGTTTTAATAATTGTTGCTGCGTTGATATTTTTATTTTTATTTCAATAATTATCAATTAATATATTATTATGAACAATATTATATTGAATAATATTATTAGATAACATTATTGGCAATGTCTAGAAAGTTACATCAAGAGGAGAGGTTTGGTCGTTAATTAATTTGCTTGATGAGGAGAAATCCTTATTGGCCCCCTCTTTCACAGGGAGCTTTTGGTTGTCGATATTGTGATTACTGTAATATTATTTGTGAATAATTAATTATTGATTTATATGATGAGGAAAATATTCATTTTATGTGGATATAGATGGAGAAAATTTTTAATGTGACAATTGTTGAAAATTAATATTTTATCTTTTTACGATAAAATAATTCATTTAAATATATTATTATATTTTAATAATATAATAATGGTGATATTTTTTACAATGAATGTGGGATATATGAGTATATGAGGAGGAAGAGTATTTTTTTGTGGCATTAAATTTAAAACATGTTTTTGTGTCGGTGGACCCCATTCTTGGTAGAAATTTGATTATAGCTTTGTAAAATCGTTGGTTTGTGGATTTGGTCAATTTACATTTGGAATTTGAAAAAAACTTTCTTACGCAAAGTTGTAGATAATGAAATTTCCTATGGAAAGGACATAAGGTTTGAATTTTTTACGATAAAGGGCTATTTATTATGAATTATTGAAGTTCGAAGTTTCGAAATAATTGATTTTTTGGAAGTTTTAATTATTTTTTTAAGAAAAACGTTTTTTTTTTTTTGTTTGGTCACATGTGCATGTATGTAAATATGTTTTTGAATTCAGATTTCAAAAAGGTGGGCGTAGGAAATTAATAAAAATATATTATTATTTTATTAAATTTTTTGCTTTGGTGTTCTAAGCATTTTTCTATAAATAGGGTCTTAGGTTAGAATTGAAAATCACACGAAAGCTGAAGTTTTTTCTCTCTCTTTCTCTCTCTATATTATTGGCGTATTCTTGTGAGTATTTTGATACTTTGAGTGTTCTTTATCGGTCTGCAAGTTTTCCTTGACACTTATATCGGTATTCAATCGGAAATCTTTGTTTTTTCGAGGTAAGGGATGTTATTTTTTTTTTTAAATGATATTATTTCTTTCAATATCATTATCTTAGAAATATTGGTGAATTTTTTATCAAATTTTGAACTTTTTGTGTGGGGTTTTTTATTTACTATTCGGTACTTATTATTCACGTACCTTTATTCACGTATCTCGACACTTTATTCACGAATCGACCTTATTCAGAAAAATTAAATTTTTTGTTTTTTGTCAAAATATCTATTATGGATACTAGCTTTGATTGTATCCATGTTTTGATCATTCTTGAATTTTACTTCACTATGATTATTTATGAGGTATTTTTGGACATGGATTGTTTAAAATACGAATCCTTAATAATATTTTTTCTTTTGTTTTTTGGATTCGTTTTCTTTAAAATATTTTTCATCATCATCCTCGGTCTAAATGATGATATTCTTGAATATCTTTTTTGTAGTGAAAGAAGATGGTTGATTTATTATGAATATCTTTGGCGTAGTGTGAAGATGAGCAGTGTTGAGATGAACATGATGGTGATGAATATCTTTGGCTGTAGTGCAAAGATGAATATTTGATTCAAGATGTATATTGATTGATGTTCTGAGGGATAAAATATTGATGATGGACTTTTAAATTCATAGAATATAGTAGATTTCATTCTCTACGTAACTCTTCTATGAATTATTATTTTTCATTGCGAATATTGATGCGAAACTTGTTTATACTATTGTATTTTATCAGATTTTTTCCTGTTGAAGACTAACGATAATTTGTTCTATATTATCTTAGTCGTAATATTATTCTTCTTGGGCTAGTTGAGCTCACCCTTTTCTTTTTTTTGTTCCATTTTTTTCTTCGGGGAGGCGAGAAATGTAGCGAGAGTACTATAGAGGGGTATGGAATGATGGTTCTAGAAAGTTGTTTTAGTAGTCCTCACCATTTTTGTAAAATAATGTATCAATAATTGTAATGAGGACTTATTTGGGTGTGGATATTTATCTAGATGACAATATTTGTATTTAAACTCACGGTTTATGTTGTTTTGTATTTTTTTCAATTGTATTAATAAAGTTATTAATAAAGTTGTAGTTTTTACATACCATGTATTTTGTGACTCGAGAATGGGTGATGTATACCTATTTTGGGGTCATCGCGGTTAGTATCGAGCTTAGGGATATGATCTCTGGCGGAGATCGGGGAATAGAACTAGGAGGGGAGGCAGAGTAAATCCTTAGCTAGTGTGTGTCCTACTAAGCTTATTTGTTGGTTGGTCGATATATAGGGATATTATGTGATATGTTGATTTCTTTAATTAACCCTTGTTTTATGGCGGTATTTGAGAATGTCATTGAGAATGTTAATGATGGAGTAAATGAGACCAGTGGAACACCTTTACTCACTGATGAGGAGAGCGCGTCTGTGGTGCAATGTTCCTCCTGTAAACAACACCAGCTTTGAGCGAGATGATGAGCAGCGGGATGTTTAGAAGCTTTTTTGCAGTTCATGCAAAAATCGAGGCGAGGACTTCGTGCACAAAATACGGTGGAAATGATAACAACATACGGTTTGTCACGACCAAGCGATTCAAAAGTTGGGACCACGAGTTTTGGGGAAAGCGGATCCGATTAAAAGCGGAAGCGTGGGTCAAACAAATTACCAAGATATTCGATGTCTTGGGATGCGGCGGAGAAACGAAGGTTCCATTTCATTTACTTTTATGTTAAGTAATGAGGCGATTCTTGGTGGGAAATCGTGAAGCGTACCCATCGGTATGCCTTTTCGGCATGTCTTGGGAGAGCGTTTGAAGAAACTGTTCAATGACAAGTACTTTCTGAAAGTATTTCGTCGTATGAAGGAAGTGGAGTTTATTAGATTGGAACAAAATAACATGGCGGTGTCGATGCGAGGCAAAGTTTGCGAGTTATCGGTTTGCACCTCATTTGGTGGAGAATGAGAGCATATATGGCGGATGTTTACGAGAGGTTTGAAAAACGGCATCGTCGATATCTCATTTCTCATAAATTTTCTCTCTATTCGGATGTTGTTGTCAATGGGCTCGATTATTAGGCGAGATACTTGAATCACGTTCAATGGGGACCCTGACCGAGGATCATCTTGGTGATGGCGATCATCGAGAACAACGATAACCGGCGGAGAAAGAAAATACGGACAAAAATGGTAAACCCACTGGTGGTGGTAATCATAGCCGTGAGAATAGAAGAAGCGAGTCGGGAGGAGATTTTAAAAAAGGAGATTCAACAATGACCATGTGAAGGCGTCGGCACGATGACAAGCTGGTTCTAAGGGAGGGAGGAGAAGCGACCATGGGTCGTATCTTATAAATCTGGAAAAAGAGGACATATCATCAAATTGCCCTCCTAGCAGTTCAAGGTATGTTATAATTGTGGAAAGGAAGGACATATCGCTCGAGATTATGCGATAGCGAAACCAAGTCAGGATGGGGGATGGTGACTCAAAAAGGCATCCCGAGAAAAGTCAAAGTCAGCGGTTCTGGAAGGCGTTTTTGTCGTGGTTGGTCAAAATCGAGGAACCCGAAGCGAGGTGATCACGGGTAAGCTAATCATAAATTCTTGCGAAGTTTATACCTTACTTGATCTGGGTGCTACCCATTCATTTATCTCTCTCTGCTTGTGCTCAGCGTTTAAACTTGACTCAGGAGAAATTAGACTTTGATTTATCTGTGGAGACTCAGATTAGGAGAAACTTTCATCACATCCAACATTTATAAATCTTGTTTGATCAAGTTGGCACCATCACATTACTGTTGACCTTATCTCTTTAAAGATACTTGCTTTTGATGTGATTTTAGGGATTGATTGGTTAACTACTCATCATACCAAAATTGATTATTTTTTCGTAAGGTTGTTAGTTTTCATATTCTAACCAACTTTGTTATGCGAATTCAAAGCAACTAAACCATTAAAATCAATCAATCTTTGTCATATCAAGTCATAAAAGCTATTCGTTTATTGAAAAAGCGGATGTCAAGCTTTCTTAGCCCATGTTATGGATTTGAATAAAAACACGTCGTCGATTTGAATAATAATATGTTGTTGTTAGTAAATTTCGGCGTATTTCTGAAGAACTTCGGTCTACCCCGAGCGTGAAGTTGAATTCTTTATTGATCTTGAACTGGTACAAAGCCCATTTCTAAAACCCCATATCGAATGGCTCTATTGAACTTGAGGAGTTAAAGGTCCAACTCTGAGGAGTTGTTGGACATCGGTTTCATTCGTCTAGTACATCTCCTTGGGGTGCTCTGTTTTATTTGTAAAGAAAAAAAGCGGGAGTATGCGACTTTGTATTGACTATCGGGGAATTGAACCATGTCACCATCGAGAATAGGTATCATTTACCTCGTATTGATGACTTTGTTTGACCCGATTTGAGGAGCACAATTCTTTTCAAAGATCGATCTTAGATTACGGATATCATCAATTTGAAGATTAGGCGAGGATATTCAAAAAGCGCCTTGAGAACTCGATGCGGGCATTATGAATTCTTAGTCATGTCTTTTGGATTGACTAAATGCTCCTGCCTGACTTTCATGGATATGATGAAGCCAGAGTATTGAGGATTATTTGGATCGGTTCGTTGTTGTCTTTATTGATGACATCCTCATATATTCAAAAGTCGAAGAAGATCATGAGCACCATTTGAAATTTGGTACTCGAAGGCCCGTGAAAACAAGTTATATGCCAAGTTGAAGAAATGCGAGTTACGGCTTGAGGAAGTAGCATTCCTTGGGCGCGTGGTGTCAAAACATGGAGTATCATTGACCGTGAAGATTGAAGCAATCAAAGTTAGGAACAAGCAGCCAAAGTCGGTGGCCAGAAATCGTAGCTTTACGGGCTTATTTGGTTATTATCGGAGATTCGTGGAAGGATTTTCTCGAATCGCTACTCCATTAACTTCGGTGACTCGGAAGATACAAAATTCGTATGGGGCGAGGAATGCGAGAAGAGTTTCAAGAGCTAAGAGAGGAGACTCATTTGGCTTTTTGTTACGACAATACCATCTGGTTCGGATGGATTTGTTATCTCTGATGATGCTTGAGGCAAAGGGTTAGGATGTGTTCTCATGCAGCGTGGGAAAGTCATAGCCTATGCCTCATGACGACAAAAAAGAATATGAGAGGAATTATCTACTACTCATGATCTAGAGTAGCGGCGATGATCGTTTCAGCGCTAAAGATCTGGAGAGCACTATCTATATGGGGAGAAAGTGGAGATATATTAGGACCATAAAAAGCCTCAAATATTTCTTCACCCAAAAGGAACTCGACATGCGGCAGCGGCGTTGGCTCGTTGTGAAAGATTTGAAAGATTGATGATCCACACTATTGATACCATCGTTGAGTAGAAGAAAGCAAGCGTGGTAGTGCGATGCGTTGAGTAGAAGATCGTATGATTCGAAGAGCGAGATGCGATGATGTCGGGAGTCGATGATGTGAAGTATCGCGTATAGAACCAACTTTAATCGAAAAAGTTAAAGTTGCTCAAGCCCTGACCCGGGTGATCGTATGTATGAAGAAGAAAGTACAAGAAGGTGTTATTCGAAGCGAGAATCGATGAAGAAGGAATACTTGAGTCCACTCGGACTTTGTGTTTCTAACGATTACGATTTGAAGTACAAGATCATGATGGAGCACACAATACACCATTTGCGATCCATCACTGGAAGTACCAAAATGTATCGTGATCTTGACATACATTTTGGTGGAACAATATGAAGAGAGAGATTGCAAAGTTTATCTCGAGGTGTTTAACTTGTCGGCGTGTAAAAGCGGAGCATCAAGTGCCTAAAGGTCCATTGCAACCACTTGAGATTCCGAAATGGAAGTGGGAACACATTACCATGGATTTTTATTACGGGTCTTCCACGGTTTCTCAAGGCATAAATCTTATTTGGGTTATTGTTGATAGATTAACCAAATGCGCTCATTTCTTTGTCGATCTGGGAGACTTATTCCTTGAGCGTCTTGCTCGTATGTATGTAAATGAGATTGTGAGATTGCATGGCATGCCGGTATCCATAGTTTTGGATCGTGACCGAAGATTCACTTCACGATTTTGGGTTAGCTTGCAAAAAGCTATGGAGCGCGGATTCTGATTGATTTGGCATACCATCCTCAAGCGGATGGACAATCGAGAGAGGACTATTCAAACTCTTGAAGATCTATTAAGACTACTGTGTCCTAGACTTCAAAGGGAGTTGGGATAAGTATTTACCATTGGTGGAATTCTCTCTACAACAACAGTTATCGAGAGCGAAAGTATAGGTGTGGCTCCATTTGAAGCATTATATGGGCCGAAAGTGTCGCTCTCGATATATGTTGGGATGAGGTGGGTGAAGCAACATTGTTGGGACGAGAGTAGATGCGTATGACTACGGAAAAGATCAAATGATTTGACAGCGTATACAAGCGGCACAGGATCGACAAAAGAGTTATGCGGATCTTCATCGAAAGGGCGTGGAATTTAGTATTGGGGATCATGTATTGTTGCGTGTTGCTCCATGGAAGGAGTTACAAGATTTGGGAAGAGAGGAAAGCTCGATCCACGATTTATTGGTCCATTTTGATTCTTGTAGGAAGTAGGAAATGTAGCCTATAGACTCGCGTTACCTCAGTATGTCTCGTGTTCATAATGTTTTTCATATATATATCGTGCTTCGTAAATATGTGAAAGACCGAACCACGTTATTGAGTTAGAGCAGGACGAGATAGTAGAAGACTTAACGTCTGAGGAGGAGGTACTGTCAAGATCTTGGATAGGAAGGAGCATGTCCTACGTACTGAAAGGTCATACCACAAGTTAAAGTTTTGTGGAGGAACCATCTTTATGAGGAAATGACACGGGAGTTGGAAAGCGGAAATGAAAGCGAGGTATCCTCACCTTTTTGAAACACAGAGTCGTCGTCGTCGATTTAGAGGACGAAATTTCATAAGGAGGGGAGGTTGTAAGACCCTGACTTATTATAAATAAAATTAAATTTCCTCTATTTATTATTTTGAAATAGTAAGGGTTGATTTGATTAATGTGGTTAGTTATGGGTAAAATCATAAATATTTTAAAATAAGCAAGTGGTTATAAAATATTCATTTTATGGAGAATATTCGTTTGGTCGTGGAATATTCTTCTTGTGGGGAATATTAAATGCGGTAGCCTTGACCTTATGTGGAGCCCCCATGAAAGCGATTGGATGAAGAAAAGCGACAAATATAAGTTGTTTATAAATAATGGCGTAGTTATTACAGATTAATCTTGTTGGAATACCGATTGGTTAAAAAACGATGGTATGCGGTATTGCGCGATTGCTGCGGTATTATTGATTCTTACGTGAAGCACTACTCGATAATTATTATGGTAATTCTTTATTCGATATTTTATTTTATTGATTGATAATCTTTGCGTTGATATTTTATATTATTGTTGTTTTAATAATTGTCTTTACTACATGATATTTTCCATTATCGAGATCAATAATTCATATTATTTGAATAATATTATTAGATAACATTATTGGCGATGTCTAGAAAGTTACATCAAGGAGAGGTTTGGTCTAATAATTGCTGCGATAAGGAGAAATCCTTATTGGAAAGCCCCTCTTTTTGAGGCTTTTGGTTGTCGATATTGTGATTACGTAATATTATTTGTGAATAATTAATTATTGATTTATATGAGAGAAAATATTCATTTTATGTGGATATAGATGGAGAAAATTTTTAATGTGACAATGTTGAAAAAAATTAATATTTTATCTTTTACGATAAAATAATTCATTTAAATATATTATATTTAATAATATAATAATGGTGATATTTTACAATGAATGTGGGATATATGATATATATGAGGAGGAAGAGTATTTTTTTTGCATTAAATGTTTTAAAACATATTTTTTTCATGTGTCGGTGGACCCCAATTCTTGTTGAAATTTGATTATAGCTTTGTAAAATCGTCCAGTTTGTGGATTTGGTCGATTTACATTTGGAATTTGGAAAAACTTTCTTACGCAAAGTTGTAGATAATGAAATTTCCTATGGAAAAAGACATGAGTTTGAATTTTTTACGATAAAAGGGCTATTTATTATGAATTATTGAGTTTTGAAAGTTAGAAATAATTGATTTTGGAAGTTTTAATTATTTTTTTTAAAAAAACGTTTTTTTTTTTTTTGTTCATTATATGTGTGTGTGTAAAATTTTGAATTCAATGGAAAGAGGTGGGCTAAGGAAATTAATAAAAAATATATTATTATTTTATTAAATTTTTACTTTGGTGTTTTCTAAGCATTTTCTATAAATAGGGTCTTAGGTTAGAATGAAAAATCACACGAAGCTGAGTTTTTCTCTCTCTCTCTCTCTATATATTATCGAGGCGTATTCTTGTGAGTATTTTGATACTTTGAGTGTTCTTTATCGGTCTGAAGTTTCCTTGACCTTTATATCAAGGTATTTCGATCGAGAAATCTTGTCTTTTCGAGAGGTAAGGGATGTTATTTTTTTTAAATGATATTATTTCTTTCAATATCATTATCTTAGAAATATTGATTGAGATTTTTCTTGTGAAATTCTTGTCTTTTTGTGTGGGGTTCTTATTCACGCATATATCGGCCTTTATTCACGTATCTGACCTTATTCACGAATCTGACTATATTATTCAAGAAAAATTAATTTTTTTTTTTGTCCAAAATATCTATTATGGATACTAGCTTTGATTGTATCCATGTTTTGATCATTCTTGAATTTTACTTCACTATGATTATTTATGAAGTATTTTTGAACTTGGATTAATTTAAAAATCTGAATCCTTAATATTTATTTCTTTTGTTTCCTTTGGATTCGTTTTCTTTAAAATATTTTTTCATCATCCTCGGTCCTAAATGATGATATTCTTGAATATCTTTGGCTTTTGTAGTGCAAAGATGGTTGATTTTCTTATGAATATCTTTGGCGTAGTGCTGAAGATGAGCAGTGTTGAGATGAACATGACGGTGATGAATATCTTTGGCTGTAGTGCAAAGATGAATATTTGATTCAAGATGTATATTGATTGATGTTCTGAGGGATAAAATATTGATGATGGACTTTTAAAATTCATAGATTATAGTAGATTTCATTCTCTACGTAACTCTTACATGAATTATTATTTTTTCATTGCGAATATTGATCTGAAACTTGTTGTCTATTGTATTTTAGATTTTTTCCTGTTGAAGACTAACGATAATTTGTTTATATTATCTTAGTCGTAATAATATTCTTTCTTGGGCTAGTTGAGCTCACCCTTTTTCTTTTTGTTCCATTTTCTTCTCGGGAGGCGAGAATGTAGCGAGTACTAGTCGGGGTGTGGAATGATGATTCTAGAAGTTGTTTTAGTAGTCCTCACCATTTTTGTAAAATAATGTATCAATAATTGTAATGAGGACTTATTGGGTGTGGATATTATCTAGATGACAATATTTGTATTTAAACTCACAGTTTGTTGAACCAAACTGAATTTATTTATATATATAGTTACCATTACCATATATATAATATATGTACTCGATCTAATGGATATGCTAAACTATATTAATTCAGACCTTGTCCTTGGGGATAAAATAACAAGTACATGCATTGTATTCCTCATTGCTTACAGTTTACATTCGGCATCATCCTCATTTTTATATCTGCACCAAGAAGACCAACATCATGATTCTCTTTTGGATTATTTACACTTTGTGCATACATATATATATATATATATATATATATATATATATATATATATATATATGCTTAATTAATTACCAACTCTGACATATGGAATAATATATATACATGCACACTACTTTAAACTATGCTGATACCAATTAAAAATGGTAACAGGGGGGTCTCTCAGCTGATTTGGGTACTGGTAGTTTCATTTGTTGAGGAAACGTGAATTAGTTGCATTAAATTTTTTATAAAATTGAAAATGAACTAACTACATAAATTTCCTTGATTTTTTTTATAGAAAGGTTAAATTTTGTAAATAAAAAAAAACTCACATAAAGAAAACAATAAAAACTAAGAAGACTGATGTACTCTTAAGAATTTTCCCTAGTTGAATGTCTCTGAAATAGTGGTGAAATATTTAAATAATACTCGTCCTTAAAAAGATGAATAAAGTTATAATTTTATTTTTTAATCCTGAAAAGAACATAAAATAAAGGATAAATATGTTATTTAATAAAATTCGCAAGTATAACAAAATAAAAATACATATCACTTTATATAATCTCCTGAAACCATTGAAGATAAATTTTATATTTTCTATTTTTATTTTTCATAATAAGTGTACAAATTATATTTTACTTATCATTTTAAGTACGAATGGATAAATATTATTATCCGATATAACTACATCTAAATAATTCTTTAGCATCTGAAGCTCTTGAAAATTGGTAGCTCATATCTTATATCCACTACTACTGGTTTGATGGTTTAATTGTGGTTAGGACTGTGGAATGCGGAAGAACAAAAATACACCATGATACCATATTCAAGATTAATTAATGCAGATCCTTTTCGGACGGTTGAACTAATAACTATTACTAATTCCCACTATATATATATATATATATATATATATATATATATATATATATAGGGTTGGGGGCGGTCCGGTGCACTTTGTGACCGGTACCGTCCGGTGCACCATTTTTTTTTTTTACCATAATTATGAGAATAAAAAATAAAAAATAATAGAACAAATTTGAACAAAAAATTGTAAAAGAAAGTATATTTTTATTGAAAAAACACTATAAAAAAACAGTTTTACAATTTACAGTATTTTTATAGTGTTTTTTCAATAAAAATATATTTTCTTTTTACAGTTTGTATGTATGTATGTATAAAATATATAAAAAGTATATGTATGTATGTATGTATTTAAGTCCACATGGTTTAGGTTCTGCATTTATTTTTATCTTAATACCGGTGGATCATATCAATTAAATCCACATATCTAATACTTCCTCAGTTCAATTTTATTTATCTTAATTTGAAAGTATACAATTTATTAAAAAATAAAATTAATCTCTAATTTATCTATTTTCAGTACTTTATTATTAACTTTTTATTTTATTTAATATCCCAACTTTTTCTTAGAATAATAAAATAATAGAGGGGAGAGAAAAGGGGAAATGAGAGTATAGTTATGATTCTAATATCAAAATTAATAGTATTTTTTTAATATATAGTATAATGTTGATTTCAATAAAGGTGTAAATGAATCGAGTCGAGCCGAGTATTAAATTGCTCAGATTTGGTTCACAAAATTTATCGAGTATAAAATAAGGTTCGATTGAAGCTCGTTTAACTATCAAGTCAAGCACAATCCTTTATCGAGCCCGAACAGTTTGAACTTTTCGAACGAATATGATCCGAGTATCAATAGAAAATTACAATTTGAGGAAGTTCGAGTAATTTATTGAACTTTAAAATTTACTCATATTTGACTCATTTATATTTCGAGTCGAACTCAAATTGAACTTTTAGTCGAGCGAGTACGGATCGATTCCAAACTGTTTACTCATTTTACAGTCTTAATTTTCAATAATTTTTTTTAAAAAATTAATGAGAATATTATTAAAAAGAGTAATAGAAAAAATAACATTAAAAATAAATTTTGAGAACAAATAAATTTAAACAAACCAAAAAAAAATCTTATGACACTAGTACTACGTCTTCTAGGGGGGTTGGGGGCGGTCCGGTGGACTTAATGACCGGTACCGTCCGGTACCCTTGTTAATTTTTTTTTTGTTTTTTAATCACAATTATGAGAATAAAAAATAAAAAATAATAGAGAAAGTTTGAACAAAAAATTATAAAAGAAAGTATATTTTTTATTGAAAAAACACTGTAAACAGTTTACAGTATTTTTTCAATAAAAAATATACTTTTTTTTACAATTTTTTTTTCAAATTTACTTTATTATTTTTTATTTTTTATTCTCATAATTGTGGTTAAAAAAGAAAAAAAAAAAAAAAAGGAGTACCGGACGGTACCGGTCATTAAGGTACCGGACGGCCCCCCAATTACTTCTAGGGAAGGTTCATTTGTACTAAACCTGAAGATTCATTAGTATAATCGGACGTGCAACTTTGTGTTTTCAAAAAGTGTAGAAAAAAATTAATGGATGCACAACGTACGAAGCCAGTAATAATTAGAAGTGAGAGAAAAGAAACACTACTCCTACAACTAATCTATTGTTATGTTATGTTTGTTTGTAAGAATTAATATTTGGGATAGGATTATTAATTTTAATTGTCTTTTTTTTTTAAATTTAGATTTGTGACTATTAGTCTAACAATTATAAAATAACTTAATAGTTTTGAAATTATAATTATAACCCCGAGATTATAATCATAAGATTAATAATCTTGAAATTATAATCTTTACAAATAAACATAACCTTATAATCCCGATAATACACCTCCTTAAGAATTAATAAAATAACTTAATAGTCTTGAAATTATAATTATAATCCCGATATTATAATTTTAGAATTAATAATCTTAAAATTATAATTCTAAAATTATAATTTTTACAAACAAACATAGCCTTAGGGATTAAAATAATACTACACTCAATTTTATACTGCGTATTAAAGTGAGAGATCAAGAGTTTTTAGAATTTAAGCCATTAACCCAAGAAATTGGGGTCGTCAACAACCGGTACCGTCCGGTACTTTTAATTTTTATTATTTTTTTTAATTATAATTATGAGAATAAAAAATAAAAAATAAAAAATAAAAGAGCAAATTTAAATAAAAAAACTGTAAAAAAAAAGTACATTTAAGCGCACCGGACCGCCCCCAACCCTAACCCAAGTGCTGTTGGTGCCATCCTTCCTGGTTATAAAACTGGAATTAGTTAACCGCCTTAATTAAAGGTCCATATCCAAACTAAAATCAAGGAGGTATGCCATCTAAAATTTACAAACTCAAATACAATACTCTTCCTCTTTAAAAGAATGAACAAAATATAGTTTACACATATATTAAGAAAAATAAAAATTTTAAAAAAATAAATATAGAAAAAAGATAGTAATTTTTTTTTAAATTTTATCCTTAGTGGCCTCACAAAATTTTATAAAATAATGAGTATTTTTTATTTTTTAATATTAATGAACTCTACTAAATGACTTAGTTATCATTCACCTTATTTATTTTATCTCATCTTTTTCGGATAAAAAATTTATACATTTTGAGGAACGAAGAGTAACTAAGGGTGTGTTTGTTTAGGACTGAATGAACCAAGATCTGAGCGAATCAGCTATTAAGACCGTTTGTTTACAAGTTTTGAAATCTGAATAGAGCTTAATGGATCTGAGCGATTCTTTGAAAAAAATTTGGTTGAATCGGCTGAACATATCTGAATAATGTTTTTTTACCCAAATAGCCATGACTTCTCTCCACCGGCGCTCTCTCTTCTTCGTTTATTAGCAACAAAGGTTGAATCTGAGAAAACTGAAGCTATCAAACTAGTTTTAGTTGTCGCAAATTCCAAAAAGATAAGAACATCTGGACCGTTGTCATCAATAAAAATAGAAATTGTTGCTCTTGATGGTGATTTTATTGGTGGCATAAAGGATTTAACCCTTTGGCATATCTGTTTCTTTTTCTGGTACTGCTGCTGCTGCTGCTGCTGCTGCTGCTAATATGTTGATATATGAAAGGCTATGATGATAAATGTTTGTAGGAATTTCTTGAGCAAATCAGGGCATTGTGGATTTGGCCCGTATTTTGGCGGGATAACAAATCAGATGGCATTTCATATGCAACTGTTGTTGTTGCAGCCATGGCGGTACTACAACCTCTGTCCTGATCACGTACAGATCTGAGCCTCACCCTTCCAAGTAAAATTTTATTTTTAATTATAATGACAAAATGGACTATACGACTTTTAATAGATTTAGCAAATGTTTTTGCTTTTCATTCTTTGTATTTATTTTTTCATCAGTAAATATTGTATTTAATTTTTTTAATATGTTCAGATAAAATTTTATACTTGTTCAAGGTGTAAAATAGTAAAAGACTGTTATTCAAATATTTCAGACATATCAATTATTAAACAACTTTTTTCATTCAGTTTTTATCAAACAACCCTTAAGTTATTCTATAGGGTGCATAAAGCATTAATTTTAAAAAATAAAAATACTCATCACTTTATATAATAATGTGAGGTGATAAATTTAATATTTTTTTACTCTATTTTTTTTTACATTCACTTTTGTTAATACGTGTGTAAGTTATATATAATTTTCTTATTATTTTTTTTGGGGGAGGAGGGAGTAATTTTTAAGAAAATTACTAATCAGTAATCAATCAGGTGTATGGCTAAAAGGTGAGCTGGGAATGAATGTGTTTTGTTGACCCTAAAAAGGCCCAAACCATAAGAAAACTGCAAAGCTGAATAAACCTAGAATTTTTGACATTATATATGTAAATATTGAAGATATTGACTACTATATTATACTACTCCATAGATAGATAAATAAGATAGTGGGCAATCATATCATGTGATATATATATATATATATATATATATATATATATATATATATATATATATATATATATATATACCGCCACATGCATGACATGTGGTTATCACATTGGTTGGAAATTGGAATGAATGAAACCAAGTAAAAATAATTTTGAGTAGGCCGGCCCCTCTAATTGCCCACATGTTGCTTATCCAAATCCAGACGTAGTGCAGCTTGAAGCTATCCGATCTATCTGTGCCAATTGCCATATATAAGAAATTCTTAGCATGCAGCAACATTATCGATCATGTTAGAAATTCAGCCATTGCTGGAGGTGACATCTCTGGTGACGTAATGCATGCACTCAATAATTAGTTACTTAGTTAGTTAGTTATATGATTCATCTATTCTAGCTACCTACCTACCTACCTACCTACCTACCTACCTACCTACCTACCTTGCTAGAAGATACTACTATATACATTCATGGAAATTAAAAAATTGGTTGCTTGATACGTACTGTTTGAGAGACTTTTGTGCAAAGCTACCTTCTAAATTATTCATTAAATGTTTGGCACTCTATAATGATTTACATACTAAACAATATTGTATAGTAACTAGAAAATTTGACGGACTATAACATGGACTCAAGTCCAATACATTAAAAAATTCAAAACCGAATTACTAATAAATCTCCAAATCTAGTTGTACCTTGCGCCGACTTCCCTATGGTAGTGACCATGAATTAGGAGCGAGTATGATGCGGTTTGAAGTTCAAACCGCACACGAAACCGCTTAGGTGCGGTTTGAAAAATACAAATCGCACATGAAACCATTTGTGATTGGTGCAGTGCGGTTTTGAACAGTGCGGTTTGGTTTCATTTGGTACGGTTTCGGTTCCAAAACCAATTGAAATAACAAACCCGTAAAATAGTTAGCAAAATCATTCACGCAAACGTATTACGCAATGAACACAATCATGGAGCTAATTTAGCAAAATAGTTTCAGGCATCAACAATTATATGGTTGATTAATACTATGTTATCATATTTGATTGAGGAAATATCAAGTCACTCTTGATTTGCAAACATAATTGATACTATTTATTCTTCATTCAATACTACAATATATGTCTTCTAAAATAAAATGAGGCGAATATTTTATAGTAGAGAAATTATATATATTTGTAGCAAATTTGAGAAAACATGATGTTATTTGGTACGGTTTCGGTTTTATGCGTGCGATTTTGACTAGTAATCAAATCGAAACCGTAAATTTGGTTTTTCAAACCACCTAAAACCGCCACATATGCCGGAACCGTTGGTGCGCTTTTAATTGGTGCGATTTGTGCGATTTTTGATACGATTTCAGTTCCAATTTGATTCATTGCTCAACCCTACCATCAATCGACCCCTGCAGCAATGTGAGAGAATCGTAACATTCTTGGTGATACTTGTCTCTCTACGCGACACAACCTTATATAGCAAGAGGCGTTAAAAGGGGTCCGGTTAGTATGAAGTTTATTTTTTTGGTAAATTGACCAACAGAATATTGACATACATAGAACATCGTCAGCATTCTATTGGCCAATTAACCATCTTATCTAAAAATAAATTTCATACTAACCACTTCCGTTAAAAGTTCATGCATTCAGATGCATTAATTTTACATTTAACAAAAAAATTGGCACTTTGTTATTCACTTCCATGATGCAGTAAAGTTAATGTTGTACGTACTGATATGATCCAATCATTATTTTTTGTAAAACTTGCAGTTGAGAATGAAAAAGGAGGTTGGCCAAAACTATATATATCTAGATCAGACACACCAGGCCAGCATGCATGGTGATTGGCAAATGCCCACTCATGTCTGAAATACTCTGTACACTAGATGTTGAAATTAAGAAATAGTACTCCTTCCGGCTCAGATAAAAGTCCTGGTAAACTTTTTACGCATATTAAGAAGATAAATAAAATGACAAAATTATCTATAATAATGTCATTAAATATGGAGAAAAATTAGAATAAGAAAAGTATAAGATATTTAATGCTACGGATATAATAGGAAAATATGTGTAAAAGTTTGGTTATTAATGGAAAATAGACATTTAACATGGGACTACTCAAAATAGTAATAAAGACTTTTATCATAGGACGGAAGGAGTAGTATTTAAGTGAATATATAAGAGAATTTTGATCTGCAAACTCACGTGACAGCCACATGGAAATTAATATCGCAAGGCCAACCATGATATACATCTCCGGTGGGATCAGCAGGGGACTTATTTTTTTTTGCAGTGCATGTTGTGTAATGATTTCTTATTTATTTTAAAACGAATTAATTAATATTCTTATAAGATGAACAGAATCAATCTCACTCTCACACGAAAGTATGTAATTTATTTTTCATTTTTTATTGTGGTGAAAAAAATTAATTTCGTTTTCTGCTTCATAAAAGGTCGAAATTAAGTTTGTACCACTCAAATCTACCTTTTAATTTTAGTTTTTTATGTGGTAGAATCTAGCTAGCTCCCGGCCAACTTTTTATACAAGATATATCGATGGATCATTGAAAGGGTGCCCATATATATATATCTACTTGATTAACTTCCAAGATAGAAAAAAGAAAAATGCTTAATTAATTCTTGCGTTAGCTAGGTATATACGTACGTATTCTTGTAAACGTACGTACTTTAATATAATTAATTAAACCCTAAATTAATTAAGAATACAATCAAATTAATTAAAGAATCAAAAGATTTGATTGTATTCTAGAGATTGTCCCATCCCACAGAAATTCCAAATGAAAGTTGGAAGTTTAAACGTTTTTCAAAGTGATCGAATACACCAACTAAATATGAATATATATATATAGTAGTACGTAGTATCTGTAAATATACTGGAGTAGTATATGTGGGGTAGTGGATAATTAACGAAAATGTGTGGAATAGTATATATATATATATATATATATATATATATATATATATATATATATATATATATTAGTCGGATCAGTCGTCATATCTTCTTATCTTCATTTCGCGTATTTTTCACTTTTTAGCGGCCGGACCCGGTGATTTGTTCGATCATATAACCGTAAATCATACTTTTAATGAATATTTATATGTTGTCAGATTCTTGCTAAAATTATAGACGACGTTGTATAATAAAACAGTAATTTGTACCCATCGCTAAAAGCTTGAGAGCACGTAGTAAAGAATAAAGATAAGTAGATACACTTATTGGCAAAACTATATTTTTCACCACTATACTTGGCAAGTTTTATTTAATACACTACTGAACTTTTAATTTTTCGAATTACATCACTGAACTAATTATTATTTTACAATTAAGTCATTCCGTTATAAAAAGTTAACAGACGTTAAAATATTGCTTATGTGGCGCTGACGTGGCAAAAAAATAAAAAATATTGCTTATGTGGCAAAAAAATCAAAAACAGATTTGGAAAATAAAAAAAATACTCATTTTAAAGTTTTAAAAATAACAAAAACATAATAAAATAAAACAGATTTTTTTAAAAACAGATTTTTTTTAAAAAAAATAGAATTTTTTTTAAAAACAGATTTTTAAAAAAAAAGTAAAAATTTTTAAAGCAGATTTTTTAAAAAGCAGAATTGTTTTAAAAAGCAATTTTTGAAAAAGCAAATTTTTTAAAAAAATAGATTTTTTTAAAAGCAGAAATTTTAAAAAATAGATTTATAAAAAATAGAATTTTTTTAAAAATGTATTTTAAAAAAAGCGGAACTTTTTAAAAAAGTAATTTTTAAAAACTATTTTTTAAAAACATTTTAAAAATAGTTCCTTTTTTAAAAATTCTATTTTAAAAAAATTCTATTTTTAAAAAATTCATTTTTAAAAAAAATGCTGTTTTTTAAAAAATCCGTTTTAAAAAATTCTGCTTTTTTAAATAATTCTGTTTTTAAAAAAATTTTGTTTTTAAAATGTGAGACCCCGAATTTTATGAAATAAAAGTATTCAATTTTTCTAGTTTGGTAAATAGTTAAATTGATAAAAGTTTAATGTTAAGGGTGAGATGTGAGATTTTTTTTATCATAAAATACCCGGTAGTAAAAGTACAATAATAGGCGTGGTTGCATAGTAGCTCACGGTATTGATTATTGATGCTTACGTAATAAGTCACTCAGTTATACTCAATTATTGCACAAGAAATTCTTTGATCATATCTCTCATATTATTGATTCAATTATTGTCACAGTATCATCTGCATTATATGATATTTAATTAAATCAATAATTGAGACGACAAAGTTATTAATATTATTATTTGCAATATTAACGATATGCAGAAGTTACATCAATGAGAGGTTAAATAATAATCTAATTAACGGCCGATAGGGAGAAATCCTTATTGGAAAGCCCCCTCTTTCCTGTGAACGACCTGGTCGATTAATATTGTGAATTATAATAAAGATGATAAATGTTGTTAAAATTATTAAGGTGATTTTTATGAAGTTTGCTTATTTTATGGATCTCCATTTACCCATTTTTCAAAAATAATCGATGGAAAATTTTAAAGGTGGGGCCCATATGTGTTGGAAAAATAATTTTGGAAATGGAAGAGTATATGTATGTATTGAGTATATGGTGGGAGAAAATGATATGTGAAAGTGATAGGTGTGTGATGGGTGTGTGTGTGAAAAATGGTGAAAAAGTGGTAGTATGATAGTGATGTGTAAGAGTGTAGTGAAGTTGATTATTGGGTGGGTGGGTATTGATGTTGGTTATGGGGGAGAAAAATTAAGTGGTGTATATATAATATTGATATATATAATTTGAAAACATGTGTTATATATATAATATTTTTATTTAAAAATTTTACTTTAATTATGAATAGTCGATTAAAGTAAATCAATCTGACCGATTCATGAATAAGTTCTTTATGCAATCCATTCTTCTATAAATAGAAGCCCATTCCTTCATTATTTTCTTACGAATTCACTGAAACTCCAGAGAGAGAAATTATAGAGAAACTATAGAAAAGTATTCTGCTACTTTCCTACTCTTATATTCAGTTCTTTTACGGTAAGGGGTGTTATTTATTTTGTATTCAAGAAGAGAACTTCTGTTATTCCATTTCTTTATTATTCTGTTGGAATAACCTGTATACGTGGACTCCCTTATACTTGGTGAAATCATTATGTTATTACATTCTTTATTTGTGACACCCCCAAAATTAGGTATACGTCACCCATTTTGGGTCGCCAGTTACATGGTACATAAATCAAATACAAACTAATAATACAACAGTCGTGTAAAATACGACAAAACATATGCTGTGAGTTTTAACTCGAATATTGTCTTCTAGACAATATCCACTCTCAAAATAAGTCCTCATTATATTTATTTTCACACTATTTAACAGAATAGTGAGGACTACTAGCTAATACTATCATCTGGACTGTCACTCTGTCCCCCGACTCGTCACAGCTATATTCTCATTTCCTGAAGAGAATAGTGAAAAAAAGGGTGAACTCAACTAGCCCAATAAGAAATATTATGACTAAGATAATGCAGAATAAATTATCCTTAGCCTTCAACAATATAACAACTGATAGAATATAATAGACAACAAGTTTTAGATCAAAAACTGCAGCGGAAATAAGCAATCCATTAAAAGAGTCAAGTAGAGAATAAAATCTACTATGTTTTATGATTTAAAATGTTTTTCATCACTTTTATCGTTGAAACTAAGCTTAATAAATAATTCACATCATCGAATCACCCCTGCACTACGGCCAAAGATATTCTTTAGTATCACGACCATAAATTATCCATGCACTACAGGCCAAAGATAATTGTGTTTTCATCAACGGTCCTGATCATGCTATAAAACAATTCATCTTTGCTCCCTTGGTAGAAGAAGAATAGCCATAGCCATAATCATACCAAAAGCGTCCATTAATGCACTACGGGCGATGAGGATTTTTTTTCCACATCATTTGTAACATTACGGTCATGATTATCTAAGAATAATCACTGGTCATAATCATACCAAGTCCATCATGCACTTCTGGGCCACGAGATGACTTTCAACATAATATAAACATGAGGATGATGACAATGATATAAAATTGATAAAACAAGTTCAAGAATTAATTTGTCCGGGAACCGATAACGTTCTAATTGTCAACAAGATATTGTTTTGTGGTGTAAAATTCAAGAATGCTCGGAAGAATATTTCCATGAAAAGATATTGGATGAAGCGCAAATATCGAGGATATTCCACTAATTTCATGGAGTATAGAAAGTCAAAACTTTAACTTGTTGAGTATGAAAGTATAATAAAGAATGGAATAACAATGAAATATTCACGCATAATAATGCGGAACTTGAAATAAGCAAGGTTATTCAACAGAATAATAAAGAATGTAATAACAATAGAAATCACCATGCATGTGGTACCGCAGATAGACAGAGGTTATTCAATGAGAATAATTAAGAATGAAATAACAACATAAATCACCAAGATAGCGAGATATATTCGCTTATGAATGAATGAAAGTTATGTATAGGGTATGTCATGGCGATATCTGAGTTATTCAATAGAATAATAAAGAATGGAATAACATAAGGATTTCACCAAATCAGGATATTCCAACAGAATTATACAGAGAAGTATAGAAGAATGTCACCAAGTATAGGGTTGCTGGCGTATCTGAGTTATTCCAATAGAATAATAAAGAAATGGAATAACAGAAGTTCTCTTCTTGAATACAAAAGAATAATATTCCTTACCGTAAATGAACTGAATATAAGAGTAGGAAAGTAGCAGAATACTTTTCTATAGTTTCTCTATAATTTTCTCTCTAGAGTTTTAGTGAATTTGTAAGAAAATAATGAAAGAATGAGCTTCTATTTATAGAAGAATGGAATGCATAGTAACTAACTCATGAACGGTCCAGATTGATTTACTTTAATCGACGGTCCATATTTAAAAGCAAAATCTTTTAAATAAAATATAATATTCTATTTATATAAAAAGATATTTCTTATATACAAATACTCTATATGCGAGCCTTATGCAAATATTATGCATAATAAAATATAATATATTCTATTTATAGAATAACTTTAATAAAGTATTCTATTTTATATAAAAGATGTTTACATTTTATTACGTTAATAATACTAATAAAACAAAAATAAAAAAACAATAATTGAATCGAATTATAATAATTCATATTATTAATCAACAATAATTGAATCAAAGCTGAGTGTTTTCTCACATAAATATCGATAATCAATCTGGTGTGCTCTTATGCGACCCAGCGTATTCTTTGTACTTTTACTCTTGAGTAGTTCAGCAGTATTAACGGTAAAACTTCCGTTGTTATTTTCATTAAAATATTTTTGTCATTTTCTCGATCAAATGATAATTCCGTTGTGGGGTCCACCGATGATGATCATCTGAATATTTTACGACAAAAAGAATATTTCACGACCAATCGAATATAATATAACAACTTGCTTACTTTGCAAAATTTATAAATACTACCCACAACTATAACATTATATCAAATCCACACCATAATATTAAAAAAAGTATTTTGAGAAATTTAAATCTTTATTTATAAAATCTGGGGTCTCTGATCTCCCTCCTTATGGAATTTCGCCCTCAAAATTTAAATGCGTACACGGTATCTTAGAAACGGTGAGGATACCTTGACTTCATTTGATTCTAACTCTTGATTATAACCTTTGAGTGTTGAATACGATTCTTCTTATCCAAGATTTTAACACGTATCTCCTCAAACATTAAATCATCCGCTATCTCGTCCGGTTCTAAATTAATAATGTGGTTTGGGTCGTCCACATATTTAATTAACATCGATACGTTAAAAATGTTATGAACACACGACATTTTTGGCGATAAAACGAGTCTATAAGCCATAGTTCCTACTCGATCTAGGATTAAAAAATAGGCCAATGAATCGAGGATTGAGCTTTCTTCTCTTCGTCGATTCTTTCTTCTAGAATAACTTCCTCTTGAACCTTCTTCATTCATCAGCTCTGAGTATGTAGCTTGAGCGGCTTTAACTTTATCGATTAAAGTCAATTCTACTCGTATATTCGTTATCTTCACGTGGTTCCCTTGAGTCTTTAACTCTATCTTCATCATTTGTAAGTTATAAGAAATGAGTCTTTGTGTTAACAACATCGCACTTGTAAACGCATACGATCTTCTACTCAACACGTTAGCTACCCCGTTCATTTCTTCCACGATGATATTGAATGAATACGATCGTAATCTTCTTGACTCGAGTCAGCGTCTTTGGCGCATTATCGTTCGTTTTAAGTAAAGAAATATTTGAGGGTTTAAGAAATGGGTTTTTCTCTTGGGGTCGATACAAAATTCGATTTCACGCTCTCTAGGGGTAGGCTAGGAAGTCTTGAGAATCGTTAGAAATTTATTAACGATAGAAATATCATTCAAAGCTGTGACCCTCATCCAAGACTTGGATAATACGTCACATTGATACCAACTGTGACTTCTATCCCTTAACCTGGATAGAACCTCACAATGATACCTATCAACTTGCCATCTTCATTCACGATGTCTCTTACAAAAAGTCTGGCTTCGCTGCATTCCACACAAGGAAGTCATCAGCGAAAGGATCGGGGCTCTTTACTTATGGCTTGATATGACAATGATTGTCTTTAGTGGTTTGGTTGTTTGAATTCGTATAACAGGTTGGTTAGGAATATGAAAGCTAACAACCTTATGAAAAACATGATGAGTAGTTAACCAATCGTTTCCAAAAATCACATCAATGCAAGTATTTTCAAAGAGATAAGATCGATAGGTAACGTGAAAGTGTCGATTTGAATCAACAAGATTTATAAATAGTGAAGGTAATGAAGGCTCCTACTAACGAAGTTTCAACCAATAAGTTAAAGTCTAACTTCTCCGGAGTCAAATTTAAACGTTGAACGCAAGCAAGAGAGATAAAAGAATAGGTAGAACCGGTATCTTATAAGGTATAGACTTTGAAAGAATTTATAATTAACTAACCCGTGCTAACTTCGTTCGGGTTACTCGCTTTTGAGAAGTCGCGAAAAACGCTCTCCTGAAACCATCGACTTTGTTTTGTCCGTATCCGCCTTTGGTGCTACCGTCCCAGCTGGACTTGACTTTGGTGCACGATAAAATCGAGCTAAATGACTTTCTCTTCTTGAATTTTCCACTTCTATTATTTTAGCCATGATTACCACCAAAGTGGTTACCATTCTTGGCATGATAATTTCCCCCACGATGGTTATCATTGTTCCAACGTCCGTTGCCACCGGTATGATTATTATCGTGTTGTTGGTCGTTACCTTTTGGTTGAGCTGACTCATTATCGCGCTCTAATAACTGAGTCCTATTCACAACATCTGAATATAAACACTGTCACAAAACAAGGGTTAATTGACATATCACATATTATCTCTATACTCTGACTGGCCAATTAAATATCAAATAAACTTAGGTAGGTCATACTAGCGAAGGAATTCCTCGTCTCTCCCCTCCTAGTTCTTATCTCACATCTTGGCGGGGATCATAACCCTAAGCTTTGATACTGTTGTGGCGCCCCCAAAATTAGGTATACGTCACCCATCTTGGGTCGCCACTTACATGGTACATAAATCAAATACAAACTAATTATCTGACGAATCGTGTAAAATACGACAAAACATATGCTGTTAGTTTTAACTCGAATATTGTCTGCTAGACAATATCCACTCTCGAGAATAAGTCCTCATTACATTTTTTTTCACTTTATTTAACGAGAATAGTGAGGACTACTACTAATACTATCATCGGATTGTCACTCAGGTCCCCAGGCTAAATCGACTATATTCTCATTTCTGAAGAAACAATGAAAGAAAAGAGTGAACTCAACTAGCCCAAGAAGAAATATTATGACTAAGATAATGCGAGAATAAATTATCCTTAGCCTTCAATGATATAATAAGCGATAGAATATAATAGACAACAAGTTTTAGATCAAGCTGCTGCGGTGAAAATAAGCAATCCATTAAAAGAGTCAAGTAGAGAATAAAATCTACTATCTTTTATGATTTAAAAGTTTTTCATCACTTTTATCATTTGAGACTCATTTCAATAAATAATCCACATCATCGAATCACCCCTGCATTTACTATGGCGAGGATATTCTTTAGGGTCACGACCACAAATTAACCATGCACTACGGGCCAAAGATAATCGTGTTTTCATCAACGGTCCTGATCACGCTATAAAACAATTCATCTTTGCTCCCTTGGCCGAAGAGAATCCATAGCCATAATCATACCAAAAACTGTCCATCAATGCACTACGGGCCAATGAGGACTTTTTACCACATCATTTATAACATTACGGTCATGATTATCTTTAGAATAATCCTGCTTTCATAATCATATCAAGTCCATCATGCACCTAAACCCACAGATGATGTGGCGCCCCAAAATAGTATCTTGGGTCGCCACTTACGTGGTATGTAAATACAAATACAATCTTAATTATACAACCGTCGTGTAACATACGACAAATATATACTGTGAGTTTTAACTCGAATATTGTCTTCTAGACAGTATTCAAACACAAATAAGTCCTCATTACATTTATTATCACACTATCTAATGAATGGTGAGGACTACTAATGCTATCATCCGGGTACATCACTCCGGTTCCCAGGCTAAATCACAAATTTATATTCTCATTTCACAAGAGAAAAAGTAAAAGAAAGGGTGTGTAAGACCCCGAATTTTTTTTTTATATAAAAATGGAATTTTCTCTATTTATTATTTTGAAATAGTAAGGGTTGATTTGATTAATGTGGTTAGTTATGGGTAAAATGTGCAAATATTTCAAATAAGTAAGTGGTTATAAAATATTCATTTTATCGGGGAATATTCGTTTGGTCGTAGAATATTCTTACTGTCGGGGAATATTAAGTAAGGCAGTAGCGACCTTGTGTGGGCCCCATAGTGAAAGCGATTGGATGAAGAAAGCGACAAATATAAGTTGTTTATAAATAGCAGGCGTAGTTATTCACAGATTAATCTTGTTGGAATACCGGTGGTTAAAAACACGATGTCTGGCGTTGTTGCACGATAGGCGCGGTATTGCACCAATTATTTATTCTTACGTGAAGACACTTTACTCGATAATTATTCACGATAATTCTTTATTCGATATTTTATTTTATTGATTCAATAATTCTTGTGTTGATATTTATTATTCTTGTTGTTTGATAATTGTCACTACATAGTATTTTCCATTATCGAGACAATAATTCATATTATGCGAATAATATTATTAGATAATGTGGCGCCCCAAAATAGGTCCATTCCATCCAACCCATTACGAGTTAGCCAAATCGTGATGCGAAATAACTACAACTTTATTAATACATTTGTTGTGAAGAAAATACGACAACATATATATCTTATGGGTTTCAATACAATTATTGTCTTACAGACAATATCCGTACCCAAATAAATTCTCATCACAATTATTGATACATTATTTTATAAAATGGTGAGGACTACTTAAGACAAATTTCTAGAACCATCATTCCACACCCAGGCTTCGTACTGCTTATACATTTGCGCCTCACGAGAAGAAAAATGGAACAACGAGGAAAAGGGTGAGCTCAACTAGCCCGGTAAAGAATATTATGACTAAGATAATATAGAACAAATTATCGTTAGTCCTCGGCGAGGAATAATCGATAGAATATAATGAGCAACAAGTTTCGGACCAATATTCGCGTGAAAATAATAATTCATAGAAGAGTTCGTAGAGAATGAAATCTACTAGTATACATGAATTTAAAAGTTCATCATCAATATTTTATCCTGTAACATCAATCGATATACATCTTGAATCAAATATTCATCTTTGCACTACGGGCCAAAGATATTCATCGATTAGTCGTGTTCACCTCAACACCTTTTCATCTTTGCCTTCTGACCAAAAAATATTAATAAGAAAATCAACCATCTTTGCATTCTAAAATTGAAGATATTGAATTTTATCATCATTTAGGGTGAGGATGATGAAAAATATTTTAAAAAAGCGAATCCGGTGAAACAAAAAGCGAGGATTAAGGATTAAGGATTAAGTAATTCGGTTTAATCATGTCCAAAAATACCTCAATAATAATCATAGTGGAGTAAAATTCAAGAATGATCAAAACATGGATACAATCAAAGCTAGTATCCATAATAGATATTTTGGATAAAAACAAAAATTTAACTTCTCTGTGAATAGTCTTAGTGATAAGTGAATAATTATGTCGTATATGTGAATAAAAGTATCGTGAATAGTAACCTCGACACCAAAAAGTTCCAAATTTGATAAAAGTTCGGATCAATATTTGACATAATGATATTGAAAGAATAACATCCCTTACCTCGAAGAAAGAATAGTACTTTAGTTGAAACAGGATATAAATTTGTGACTTGAATTTACCTTTAGTATAGCGATACTCAAAGTATACTCAAAATACTCACAAGAATATTTCGATAATATAGAGAGAAAACTTGAGTTTACGGTGTAATTTTAATTCTAACCTAAGCACCTATTTATAGGAAAATGCTTAGAACACAAGCAGAAAATTTAATATATTATTAATATATATATATATATATATATGTATCAAAATTCCTCGCCACTCTTGAAATCGATTTTATTTCAATAAGCACATCTTAGTACCCACAAAAAAAAAAAAAACGTTTTCATACTTTAAATATTTTAAACTTTCAAAAATCAATTATTTTGAACTTGAACTTGATAATTCACAATAAATAGCCATTTTATCAGAAAATTTGAATCTCATGAGGTTTTTATAGGAAATCAATTCTCTACAACTTTGCGAAGAAATTTTTTAAAATTCCAAAGCGAAATTGATTGAAATCCACAAAGCAGGCGATTTTACAAGATATAATCAAATTTCGATCGAGAAATGGGGTCCCGCAAACATGTTTAACATGTTTTAAATATTTTAGTAACAAAATACTCCTCCACATATCGCATATATCCCACATTCATCGTAAAAATATCATCATTATTATATTATTAAAATATAATAATATATTTAAATAAATTATTTTATCGAGAAAAGATAAAATATTAATTTTTTACAATTGTCACATTTAAAAATTTTCTCCATTTATATCCACATAAAATCAATATTTTTCTCATCATATAAATCAATAATTAATTATTCACAAATAATATTACAGAATCATAATATTGACAACGAGCGGTTCCGGGAAAGGGGCCTTAGGTAAAAGATTTTTCTTCTTGGCGCTGATTAAATAAACTCTCCTTTGTGAGAACTTTCTAGACATTGCCAATAATGTTATCTAATAATATTATTCGAGATAATATGAATTATTACTCAGATAATGAAAAATACATGTGTGTAGTGACAATTATTGAAACAACGGTAATAATAAATATCAACACAACAATTATTGAATCGGTAAAATAAAATATTGAGCGGTAATTCTTTGTAACAATTATTGAGTAGTGCCTTCTTACGTAAGAATCAATAATTGGTGCAATACTGGGTAATCTTCTTGCAACAACGCCAGACATTCGTGTTTTAACCTAATTGGGTATTCCAACAGATATTACTTGTAATAACCACGCTGAAGTCATTTATAAACAACTTATATTTGTCGTTTTCTTCATCCAATCGCTTTTCGTTATGGGGCCCACACAAGGCTGCGCCGTCGTACGAATATTCTCCGATAGCAAAAATATTCCACGACCAAATAAATATTCGCCGACAACAATGAATATTTTATAACCACTTGCTTATTTAAAATATTTGCGCATTTTACCCATAACTAACCACATTAATCAAATAACCCTTACTATTTCAAAATAATAAATAAAGGAAATTTCATTTTATTAATAAAAAGTTGGGGTCTTACAGATAACATTATTGACAAAGTCTAGAAAGTTCTGTCTAAGGAGAGGTTATTTAATTGTGCGCCAACAAGGAGAAATCTTTACCAGAAGGCCCCCTCTTTCCTGGGAACTGCCTGGTTGTCAATATTGTGATTCTGTAATATTATTTGTGAATAATTAATTATTGATTTATATGATGAGAAAAATATTGATTTTATGTGGATATAGATGGAGAAAATTTTTAATGTGACAATTGTTGAAAATTAATATTTTATCTTTTTCTGATAAAATAATTTATTTAAATATATTATTATATTTTAATAATATAATAATGATGATATTTTTACGATGAATGTGGGATATATGAGTCTACATGGAGGAGGAGTATTTTTGTTACCAAAAATATTTAAAACATATTAAACATGTCGGTGGACCCCATTTATTGGTGAAATTTGATTATACTTTGTAAAATCATCTAGTTTATGGATTTGGTCAATTTACATTTGGAATTTGTAAAAACTTTCTTCTGCAAAGTTGTAGAGAATTGAATTTCTTATAAAAAACGCGAGTTTCGAATTTTTTTGACAAAAGGGCTATTTATTGTGAATTATTGAAGTTCCGGATTAATTAATTATTATTTTATTTGGAGTTTTAAATTAATTAATTATGAAAAACGTTTTTTGTAAGGTGGCCTACTTGTGTTTCTGAAGTTTGAACAAAAAAAGTGGGCGCAGGAATTCAAATTTATTATATTAATAATTTATTAAATTTTCTACTTTTGTTGTTAAGCATTTTTCTATAAATAGGTCTTAGGTTAGAATTGAAAATTACAATAGAATCATCAAGTTTTCTCTCTCTATATTATCGGCGTATTTTTGTGATTATTTTGAGTATACTTTGAGTATTGCTATACTCGGTGCAAGTTCAAGTCATAATTCTTATCCCGTTGCTTCAACTGTAAATATCATCTTTCGAGGTAAAGGGATGTTATTTTTTTCATAAATGATATTATTTCTTCAATATCATTATGCCAAAATATTGATCTGAAGTTTTATCAAATTTGGAACTTTTGGTGTCGGTTACTATTCATGATACTCAGATTTATTCACGATACGATATTATTCACTTTAATAATACTTTGACTATTCACAGAAAAGTTAAATTTTTGTTTTTGTCCTAAATATCTATTATGGATACTAGCTTTGATTGTATCCATGTTTTGATCATTCTTGAATTTTACCCCACTATGATTATTATTGAGGTATTTTTGAACGCGAATAAACTGAATTACGAATCCTTAATCCTTAATCCTTGTCTTTTGTTTCACTGGATTCGTTTCTTTAAAATTATTTTTCATCATCCTCAGTCCTAAATGACGATGTTACTGAATATCTTTGACCGGTAATGCAAAGATGGTTGATTTTCTTATGAATATCTTTGGCCCGTAGTGCAAAGATGAACAGGTGTTGAGGTGAACATGACCAACTGATGAATATCTTTGGCCTGTAGTGCAAAGATGAATATTTGATTCAAGATGTATATTGATTGATGTTACAGGGATAAAATATTGATGATAAACTTTTAAATTCATAGATACTAGTAGATTTCATTCTCTACATAACTCTTCTATGAATTATTATTTTCCGCTGCGAATATTGATCTGAAACTTGTTGTCTATTATATTTTATCAGATTATTCCCTGTTGAGGACTAACAATAATTTGTTCTATATTATATTTGTCATAATATTTTTTACTGGGCTAGTTGAGCTCACCCTTTTTCCTTGTTGTTCCATTTTTCTTCTCAGGAGGCGAGAATGTAGCGAGTACTAGTCGGGGTGTGGAATGATGGTTCTAGAAAGTTGTCTTAGTAGTCCTCACCATTTTTATAAAATAATGTATCAATAATTGTGATAAGGATTTATTTAGGTATGAATATTGTCTAGAAGACAATAATTGTATTTAAACTCACAGTATATATGTTGTCGTATTTTTTTTCACAACAAATGTATTAATAAAGTTGTATTTATTTCTGTACCATGTATTTGGCGACTCAGAATGGGTTGGATGGAATAGACCTATTTTGGGGGCGTCACAGGGTGAGCTCAACTAGCCCAGTAAAAAATATTATAACTAAGATAATACATAATAAATTATCATTAGTCTCCAACAATGTTAAAAGCGATAAAATACAAAAGACATCAAGTTTAAGCTGCGGTGAACATCTGATCCATTAAGAGAGTCAGTAGAGAATAAAATCTACTATCTTTTATGATTTAAAAATATTTTCATCACTTTTATCATTTGAGACTCAACTCAATAAATAATCCACATCATTAAATCATCCCCGCCTTTCTGGGCCGAGGATATTCTTTAGTATCACGACCACGATTTATCCTCGCACTCAGACGGGCCAAAGATAATCGTGTTTTCATCAACGGTCTGATCGTGCCATAAAACAATTCATCTTTGCTCCCTTGGCGAAGAGAATCCATAGCCATAATTATACCAAAAGCGTTCATCGATGCACTACGGCCGATGAGGACTTTTACCACATCATTTATAACATTATGGTCATGATTATCTTGAATAATCCACAAGTCATAATCATACCAAGTCCATCATGCACTACTCTGAGGCCACGAGATGACTTTGAACATAATATAAACATGAGGATGATGACAATGATATAAGAATTGATAAAACAAATTCACGAATTATTTTGTCCGGGAACTAATAACATCCAAATTGTCGACATGATCTTGCTTTTTGTAGAGTAAAATTCAAGAATGCTCGGAAGAATATTTCCATGAAAAGATCTTTGGATGAAGCTTGAAATATCGAGGATATTCCACTAATTTCATGGAGTATAGAAGTCAAAATTTTAACCAATTTGAGTATAATAAAGAATGGAATAACAAAAGAAATCACCGTGCATGCGGTACTTCGCATGAGCGGAGTTATTCAACGAATAATAATAACGGAACCGGTCGGTGAAATTCACAAGCAAGAGGATGTTCCAACAGAATAATAAATGATGGAACCGGACGAATAAAATCGAACCGGTCATCGCGTATAAACAAGATATAAAACGAATAATAATATTTCGCGATAATAATAAAATAATAATAAAAAATAGTAACCCGGCTTATAAGCATAAAACGAGATAGGATATTCAGCGAGAATATTAAAGAATGGAATAATAAAAATGGAACCCGAGTCGGTAGTAAAACACAATGCGTATGAGGATATTCAATGAGAATAATAAAAATGGAATAATAGAAGAATGTCACCAAGTATAGGGTTTCCGCTCACTTATATGTATGAGTTATTTCAGCAGAATAATAAGAAATGGAATAATGAGTTCTCTTCATGAATCTGAAGAATAATAATATTCCTTACTAAAAATAAGCTGAATATAAGAGTAGAAGTAGTAGAATACAGAATACTTTTCTTCTTTCTCTCTATAGTTTTTCTCTACAGAGTTTCGATTGAATTAAGTAAGAAAATAATGAAGGAATGAGCTTATTTATAGAAGAATGGAATGCATAGTAACTAACTCATGAGCGGTCCAGATTGATTTACTTTAATCGAAGATCCGTATTTAAAGCAAAATCTTTTAAATAAAATATAATATATTCTATTTATATATAAAAGAATTTTTAAAAGATTTTACTATCTAAACCTATGCAAAACACTAACTTATGCATAATAAAATATAATATATTCTATTTATAGAATAACTTTAATAAAGTATTACATTTTATATAAAAAGATGTTTCGTTTTATTACGTTAATAATCTATAATAAAACAAAAGCGTCATCATAATTGATATTAAATATTTTATTTAATCATTAATAATTGAAAAAAAAAATGAGTGACTTCTCACATAAATCGATAATCGATATTAATGTCTTCTTATATGATAACCAGCGTATTACTTATACTTTTACTACAAGAGTAGTTCAAGCAATTTTAATGGTAAAACTTCCGCCGTTATTTTCATAAAAATATTTTTTCGTTTTCTCGATCAGAAATGATAATTACATTTGTGGGGTCCACCGATGATTGTATTGTGATTTAATGCGAATATTTCTACTAAAAGCGAATATTCCCAGAGCCAATCGAATATTATATAACAAGTTGCTTACTTTGACAAATTTATAAATACTACCCACAACTATAACATTATATCAAATCCACACCATAATATTAAAAAAATATTTCGAGAAATTTAAATCTTTATTTATAAAAATCAGGGTCTCACTGGATGACTTTCAACAAAATATAAACATGAGGATGATGACAATGATATAATAATTTAATAAAACAACTTCAAGAATTAATTTATCTAGAACCAATAACGCCCAAATTGTCAACAAGATATTGTTTTGAAATATTGAATTGTATGTAAAATTCAAGAATGCTTAGTAAGAATATTTTCATGAAAAATACTTTAGATGTGGCACAAATATCAAAGACATTCTACTAATTTTATAGTAAGTATATAAGTCAATAACTTTAACCATTGTTTTTAGTATAATAAAGAATGGAATAACAATGAAATCACCACGCATGCGGTATTTTAACATCTCGATAAAGTTATTCAACGAATAATAATAAAGATTGGAATAACAAAAATCACCATTTATTATTTTGAAATAGTAAGGGTTGATTTGATTAATGTGGATAGTTATGGGTAAAAAATGAAATATTTGAATAAGCAAGTGGTTATAAAATATTCATTATTGTGGGGGAATATTAGTTTGGTCGTGGAATATTAAATCTTGTCGGGGAATATTAAATGCAATGTAGCTTGATCTTTTATGGGCCCCATAGTGAAGCGATTGGATGAAGAAAGCGACAAATATAAGTTGTTTATAAATAGCAGGCGTAGTTATTCAGATTATCTTGTTGGAATACCCGGTGGTTAAAAAACACAATATCTGGCGTTGTTGAGCGGTAGCTTTGCGGTATTGCACCAATTATTGATTCTTACGTGAAGAAGGCACTACTCGATAATTATTACGATAATTCTTATTCGATATTTTATTTTATTGATTCAATAATTCTTTGCGTTGATATTTTATATTCTTTGTTGTTTTGATAAATTGTCATTTACGGTATTTTTTCCATTATCGAGCAATAATTCATATTATCTGAATAATATTATTAGATAACATTATTGGCGATGTCTAGAAAGTTACATCTAAGGAGAGGTTTGGTCACTAATTGCGGCGCGATGATAAGGAGAAATTCTTATTGGAAGCCCCCCCTCTTTCTGAGGAGCGGCTGGTTGTCGATCTTTGTGATTCTGTAATATTATTTGTGAATAATTAATTATTGATTTATATGATGAGGAAAATATTGATTTTATGTGGATATAGATGGAAATTTTTTAAAATGACAATTGTTGAAAATTAATATTTTATCTTTTACGATAAAATAATTCATTTAAATATATTATTTTAATAATATATTAATGGTGATATTTTATAATGAATGTGGGATATATGAGTATATGAGGAGGAAGAGTTTTTTTGTGGCATTAAATGTTTAAACACATATTTTGTGTGTTGGTGGACCCATTTATTATTTGAAATTTGATTATAGCTTTTGTAAAATCTTGGTTTGTGGATTTGGTCAATTTACATTTGGAATTTGGAAAAACTTTCTTACGCAAAGTTGTAGAAATTGAATTTCCTATAAAAATTGCGATTGAGATTGAATTTTTCGATAAAAAGGGCTATTTATTATGAATTATTGAAGTTTAAAAGTTAGAAATAATTGATTTTTGGAGTTTTTTAATTAATTTTTTTAAGAAAAACGTTTTTTTTTTTTTTTTTGTGAACCTCATTTAACATTAACATATATGAAATTTGAATTCAGATTTCAAAAGGTGGGCGTGAGAATTTTATATATATATATAATATTATTATATTAAATTTTACTACTTTTTGGTGTTAAGCATTTTTCTATAAATAGGGTCTTAGGTTAGAATTGAAAATCACACGAAGCTAAGTTTTTTCTCTCTCTATATATTATTCGGCGTATTCTTGTAGTATTTTGAGTATACTTTGAGTATTGCTATACGGTTGAGTTCAAGTCATGCTTTATATCAGGTGTTTTATTTAGAAATCTTGTCTTTCGAGGTAAGGGATGTTATTTTTTTTCTCGAAAATGATATTATTTCTTGATATCATTATCTTTGAAATATTGGTTGGAACTTTTTATCAAATTTGGAACTTTTTTCATGTGGGGTTACTTATTCATGAGTTCTTATTCATGATTCTTATTTGATTCTTATTCACGAGATTCTTATTTGATTCTTATTCACGAGATTCTTATTATTCTTGAGAGTCTTTATTAATTTGAAGCGTGAAGATGTTTTTTTGTGAAATTTCTATCTTTTGGTGTGTCGGAGTTCTTATTCGCGTATCGGCCTTTATTCACGTATCTGACACTTTATTCACGAATCTGACCTTTATTCATAGAAAAATGAAATTTCTTCTTTTTGTCAAAATATCTATATGGATACTAGCTTTGATTGTATCCATGTTTTGATCATTCTTGAATTTTTTACACCACTATGATTATTTTTGAGGTATTTTTTGAACTTGATTTTTTTAAATCCTCGAATCCTTAATATCTTCTTTTTTGTTTCCTTTGGATTCGTTTTTCTTAAAATATTTTTTCATCATGATGATCGGTCTTAAATGATGATATTCTTGAATATCTTTGGCTTTTGTAGTCACGAAGATGAATGATTTCTTGATGAATATCTTTGGCGTAGTGCTGAAGATGAGCAGTGTTGAGATGAACATGATGGTGATTTGATTAATATCTTTGGCGTAGTGTGAAGATGAGCAGTGTTTAGATGAACATGACCCGGTGATGAATATCTTTGGCTGTAGTGCAAAGATGAATATTTGATTCGGATATATATTGATTGATGTTCTGGGGATAAAATATCGACGATGAACTTTTAAATTCATATATAGAAGATAGTAGTTTGCATTTCTCTCTACTTAACTCTTCTAATGAATTATTATTTCGCTGCGATTATTGATTTAAAATTTGTTGTCTATTGTATTATTAGATTTTTTTCCTGTTGAAGACTAACGATAATTTGTTGTATATTATCTTAGTAATAATATTCTTTCTTGGGCTAGTTGAGCTCACCCTTTTCCTTTTTGTTCCATTTTTTTCTTCTCGGGGAGGCGAGAATGTAGCGAAATCTTAGTCGGGGTATGGAATGAAGGTTCTAGAGAGAGTTGTTTAGTAGTCCTCATTTTTTTTGTAAAATAATGTATAAATAATTATGATGGGGATTTATTTGCGTGTGGATATTTATGCAGATGGCAATATTGTATTTAAACTCACGATTATATATATATGTTTTATAATACGACAATGTATTAATAAAGTTGTAGTTATTTACGTACCATGTATTTGGCGACTCGAGAATGGGTTGGATGGAATGGACCTATTTTGGGGGCGTCGCGGTTGGTATCGAGCTTAGGGATATGATCTCTGGCGGAGGGGGGGGAATAGAACTAGGAGGGGAGGCGAGTAAATCCTTATTAGTGTGTCTACTAAGCTTATTTGTTAGTTAGTTAGTATATAGGGATATTATGTGATATATTGATTTCCTTAATTAACCCTTGTTTTATGGCGGTATTTGAGAATGTCATTTGAGAATATTAATGATTGGAGTAAATGAGGTAGTGGAGATGCTGTCTTACTTACCAGGAGGAGAGCGTGTGTGCAAGTGGCAATGTACCTCTGTGAAACAACACCTTTGGCGAGATGATGAGCGAGGGGATGTTTAGAAGCTTTTTGCGGTTCATGCAAAAAATCGAGACGAGGAGACTTCGTGTTCAAAATCTGAGGGAAAGAAATGATAGCAATTCACGGGTGGTCCTGATGGCAGCGATTGAAGTTGGGACCACGAGAATTTGCAGGAAAGCGGATCCGATTAAAAAGGCGGAGGCGTGGGTCAAACAAATTACAAGATATTCGATGTCTTGGGATGCGGAGGAAAGAAAGTTCCATTCGCTACTTTTATGTTAAAGTGGTGAGGCGGATTCTTGGTGGGAATCGTGAAGCGTACCCATCATTACTACTTTCGGTATGTCGGAGAGCGTTTTGAAAGCAGTTCGATGACAAGTACTTCCACGAAAGTATTACGTCGTATGAAGGAAGTGGAGTTTATTTAGGTGGGGCGAGAATAACATGGCGTGTGTGTCGATGCTGGCGAAGTTAGCGGAGTTATCGAGGTTTGCACCTCATTTGGTGGAGAATGAGAGCGTATGTAGCGGATGTTTACGAGAGGTTTGAAACGGCGTCGTCGATATCTCATTTCTCATAAATTTTCTCTCTATTAGGATGTTGTCAGCGGGGCTCGGTTGTTAGGCGAGATACTTGAAATACGTTCAGCAGAGGGACCATAACGAGGATCATCACAGAAGATAGCGATCATCGAATAGCGATAACCGCGGCGGAGAAAGAAGAATACGGACAAAGCGGTAAAAACTCGGTGGTGTAATCGTGGCCATGAAAATAGAAAAAGCGAGTCGGGAGGAGATTTAAAAAAGGAGATTCAATGACGACCGTGTGAAGGCGTCGGCCCGATGTATTTGGTTCGAGGAGAGAAAAAGACCACCGGTCGTATGTTACAAATGGGGAAAGAGGGACATATCATTTAAGCGCCCTAGCAGTTTAAGGTATGCTATAATTGGAAAAGAAGGAGGATATATCGCTCGAGTTATGCGATATCGAAACCGATCCAGTGGGAATGGTGACTCGAAAAGGATGTCGAGAAAAGTCGAAAGTCAGCGGTTCTGGAAGGCGTTTGTCGTGGCCGGTCAAAAAAAATCGAGGAACGAGACGAGCGAAGTTAGCAGGTTAGTTAATTATAAATTCTTGCGAAGTTTATACCTTACTGAATCTGGGTTTCTACCCATTCTTTTTCTCTCTCTTGCTTGCGCTCAGCGTTTGAACTTGACTACGGAGAAATTAGACTTTGACCTATTTATGGAGACTCAGTTAGGAGAAACTTTCATTACATCAGTTGTTTAGAAATCTTGCTTGATTGGGTTGGCTTTATCACATTACACATTAACCTTATTTCTATAGAGATATTTGCTTTTGATGTGATTTTAAGGTTAACTACTCATCATGCAGAAATTGATTACTTTCGTAAGGTTGTTAGTTTTCATATTCTAAGCTTGACACTTTGTTATTGAATTCAAGCAATCAAACCATTGTAGTCAAACATTTTCATATCAAGCCATGAAGTCGTTCGTTTATTACGGATGTCGAGTTTTCTTAGTCCGTGTTATGGATTTGAATAAAACACGTCGATTTGAATAATATTCTGTTGTTATTATTTTTTCTGGCGTATTTCTGAAGAATTTCTTGGTTTACTCCAAAAAAGCGATATTAAATTTTGTATCGACTTTGAACCCGGTACAAAACTCATTTCTAAAATCTCATATCGAATGGCTCTATTGAACTTGGGAGTTAAAAATTCAACTATAAATTTGGTACTGAGCCTTTATCTGGTGACTTCCTTTGTGGAAATGCAGAAGACGGACTCTCGTGGGGACACCATAGATGCGATAGTAAAGCGATAGATAGGTGTCATTGTAGCGTCTTATCAAGGTTGGGATATGAGTCGCGATTGAGAACAACCTAAGTCGGTAATCGAAATCGTAGCTTTACAGAGGCTTAGTTGGTTATTATCGGAGATTCGTTGAAGGATATTCTCGAATCGCTATTCCATTACTTGGTGGTGACTCGTAGAGATACAAAAATTGAATGGAAGCGAGGAATGTGGGAAGAGCTTGAAGAACTCGAGAGGAGACTCATTTCGACACGTGTTACGACCGTGCCATCTGGAAAAGCGAGCGCGTGGTGGTGGCGTGTTGAGTAGAAGATCGTATACAAATCTGATGCGATATTGTCAAAGACTCATTTAGTATAATTTACAAATAATAGAGATGGAGATGAAAACTCTAGGTACCCGCGTGATGATATCTGAGTATAATCGACTTTAATCGATAAAAAAGTTAAAAGTTATTTAAAGCTACTACTGATGGTGATGAATTTGAAGAAGGAGGTGCGAAGTTGTTATTTCAAAAGCGAGAATCGGTGAGGTGAGAAAGCTCGAACCTTGATTTATTAATCCATTTGAAATTCTCGATCGAATAGGAGCTGTGGCCTATAGACTCGTTTCTGTAAGTATGTATGGCGTGTTCATAGCGTTTTTCACGTATCGATGTTTACGTAAATATGTGAGACTGACCGAACCACGTCGTTGAGTTAGAAGCCAGGACGAGATAATAGAAGACTTAACGTCACGAGGAGGTACTGTCAAGATCTTGGATAGGAAAGAACATATCTATGTCTGGGGTTATACCACAAAAGTTTTTTGTGGAGAAACCATCTTTATTGAGGAAATGACACGGGAGTTGGAAGCGGAAATGAAAGCGAGGTATTCTCATCTTTTTGAAACACACACCGTCGTCGTCGATTTCGAGGGCGAAATTTCATAAGGAGGGAGGTTGTAAGACCCCAAATTATTAATAAATGAAATTTATTTTCCTCTTTATTATTTTGAAATAGTAAGGGTTGATTTGATTAATGTGGATAGTTATGGGTAAAAATCATAAATATTTTGAATAAGCAAGTGGTTATAAAATATTCATTATTATTGGGGAATATTCGTTTGGTGAATATTGGAATATTAAATCTTTGTCGGGGAATATTAAATGCTGATGGTCTTGATTTTTTATGGGCCCCCATGTGAGCGATTGGATGAAGAAAGCGACAAATATAAGTTGTTTATAAATACTTGGCGTAGTTATTCACAGATTATCTTGTTGGAATACCGTTGGTTAAAAACACACTGTCTGGCGTTGTTGAGCGGTAGCTTTGCGGTATTGCACCAATTATTGATTCTTACGTGAAGGCACTACTCGATAATTATTACGATAATTCTTATTCGATTATTTTATTTTATTGATTCAATAATTCTTTGCGTTGATGATATTTTATATTCTTTGTTGTTTTGATAAATTGTCATTATTACGGTATTTTCCATTATCGAAGCAATAATTCATATTATCTGAATAATATTATTAGATAACATTATTGGCAATGTCTAGAAAGTTACATCTAAGGAGAGGTTTGGTCACTAATTGCGCGATGATGGAGAGAAATTCTTATTGGAAAGCCCCCCCTCTTTCTGAGGAGCGGCTTTTGGTTGCGATCTTGTGATTCTATAATATTATTTGTGAATAATTAATTATTGATTTATATGATGAGGAAAATATTGATTTTATATGGATATAGATGGGAAAATTTTTTAATGTGACAATTGTTGAAAATTAATATTTTATTTTTTTTACGATAAAATAATTCATTTAAATATATTATTTTAATAATATATAATAATGGTGATATTTTATAATGAATGTGGGATATATGAGTATATGAGGAGGAAGTATTTTTTTGTGGCATTAAATGTTTAACACATTTTTTTGTGTGTTGGTGGATTTATTATTTGAAATTTGATTATAGCTTAAAATAAAATCGTGGTTTGTGGATTTGGTCAATTTACATTTGGAATTTGGAAAAACTTTCTTACGCAAAGTTGTAGAAATTGAATTTCCTATAAAAAATCGCATGAGATTCAAATTTTTACGATAAAAGGGCTATATTATTATGAATTATTGAAGTTTAAAAAGTTAGAAATAATTGATTTTGGAAGTTTTTTTAATTATTTTTTAAAAAAAAAAAACGTTTTTTTTTTTTTGAACCTCATTTTACATGTGTGTATTTGAATTGAATTCAGAAAAAAAGGTGGATTTTAGGAATATTTATATATATATATAATATTATTTTATTAAATTTTACTTTTTTGGTGTTCTAGCATTTTTCTATAAATAGGGTCTTAGGTTAGAATTGAAAATCACACGAAGCTGAAGTTTTCTCTCTCTATATCGTATTCTTGTGCGTATTATTTGTATTTTTTGAGTATACTTTGATTATTGCTATCTGGTCTGGTGCGAGTTCAAGTCATAGCCTATATCGGTGTTTTGATTTAGAAATCTTCTTGTTTTCGGTAAGGGATGATGTTTTTTTTCGAAAATGATATTATTTCTTGATATCATTATCTTTGAAATATTGGTTGGAACTTTTTATCAAATTTGGAACTTTTTTCATGTCGGGGTTCTTATTCATGAGTTCTTATTCGAGATTCTTATTCACGAGATTCTTATTCTTATTCGATTCTTATTCACGAGATTCTTATTCACGAGTTCTTTATTTATTTTTATTTGTCTTTTAAGCGTGAAGATTTTTTGTGAAATTTCTATCTTTTGGTGTCGGAGATTCTTATTCACGTATATCGGACACTATTCACATATCTGACTTTATTAATCGAATGAAAATTTATTCAAAAAAAAAAATTTTTCTTTTTTGTCCAAAATATCTATTATGGATACTAGCTTTGATTGTATCCGTGTTTTTTTGATCATTCTTGAATTTTACCACTATGATTACTTTTTATGAGTATTTTTTGAACTTGGATAAAAAAAAAAATCGAACGAATCCTTAATCCTTGTTCTTTTGTTTCCTTTGGATTCGTTTTCTTTAAAATATTTTTCATCATCCTCGGTCTCTAAATGATGATATTCTTGAATATCTTTTTTTGTAGTGAAGATGAATGATTTCTTGATGAATATCTTTGGCTAATGAAGTGAGCAGATGAGCAGTGTTGAGATGAAGATGAGCATTTGATTAATAATTTGGTGATTAATATCTTTGGTGCGTAGTGCGAAGATGAGCAGTGTTTAGATGAACATGACCCGGTGATGAATATCTTTGGCTGTAGTGCAAAGATGAATATTTGATTCGGATATATATTGATTGATGTTACGGGGATAAAATATCGACGATGAACTTTTAAATTCATATATAGAAGATAGTAGTTTGCATTCTCTACTTAACTCTTCTAATGAATTATTATTTTCATTGCGATTATTGATTAAAATTTGGTTATTGTATTATTCTATTATTTTTTTCCTGTTGAAGACTAACGATAATTTGTTGTATATTATCTTAGTCGTAATATTCTTTCTTGGGCTAGTTGAGCTCACCCTTTTCCTTTTTGTTCCATTTCCATTTTTCTTCGGGGGGAGGCGAGAATGTAGCGAGTCTTAGTCGGGGTATGGAATGAAGGTTTAGAGAGAGTTGTTTAGTAGTCCTCACCATTTTTTGTAAAATAATGTATCGATAAATAATTGATGATGGGGATTTATTTGGTGTGGATATTGTCTAGAGATGGCAATATTGTATTTAAACTCACGATTTATATATGTTTGTATTTTTTACGACAAATGTATTAATAAAGTTGTAGTTATTTACGTACCATGTATTTGGCGACTCGAGAATGGGTTGGATGGAATGGACCTTTTGGGGGCGTCGCGGTTAATATCGAGCTTAGGGATATGATCTCTGGCGGAGATAGGGGGGAATAGAAGGAGGAGGGAGGCAGAGTAAATCCTTAGCTAGTGTGTCTACTAAGCTTATTTGTTAGTTAGTTAGTATATATAGGGATATTATGTGATATATTGATTTCCTTAATTAACCCTTTTTTTATGGCGGTATTTGAGAATGTCGATTGAGAATATAATGATGGAGTAAATGAGATGGAGTGGAGATGCACTGTCTTTACCAGCGAGGAGAGCGTCTGCAGTGGTGTGATGTACCTCCTGTGAACAACACCTTTGGCGAGATGATGAGCGAGGGGATGTTTAGAAGCTTTTTTTTGCGGTTCATGCAAAAAATCAGACGAGGAGACTTCGTGTTCAAAATCTGAGGAGGAAATGATAGTGATTCACGGTGGTGGTCACATGACCAAGCGATTGAAGTTGGGACCACGAGTGCAGGGAAGCGGATCCGATAAAAGGCGGAGGCGTGGGTCAAACAAATTACAAGATATTCGATGTCTTGGGATGCGGAGAAGCAGAAAGTTCCATTCGCTACTTTTATGTTAAGTAATGAGGCGGATTCTTGGTGGGAATCGTGAAGCGTACCCATCATTTTACTTTTCGGTATGTCGGGAGAGCGTTTTTGAAGCAGTTCAATGACAAGTACTTCCACGAAAGTATTAAATATATATGAAGGAAGTGGAGTTTATTATTTGGGGCGAATAACATGGCGGTGTGTCGATCGATGGCGAAGTTAGCGGAGTTATATCGGTTTGCACCTCATTTGGTGGAGAATGATGAGAGCGTATATGGCGGATGTTTACGAGAGGTTTGAAACGGCGTCGTCGATATCTCATTTCTCATAAATTTTCTCTCTATTCCGGATGTTGTCAGCGGGGCTCGGTTGTTAGGCGAGATAGCGAAATACGTTCAGCAGGGACCATAACGAGGATCATCTGAAGAAGAAGATAGCGATCATCGAATAGCGATAACCGGCGGAGAAAGAAGAATACGACAAGCGGCGGTAACCACACTGGTGGTGGTGTCGTGGCCATGAAAATAGAAAAGCGAGGGGGGAGGAGATTTAAAAAAGAGGAGATTGACAATGACGACCGTGAAGGCGGCGTCGGCGCGATGATGTGCAAGCTGGTTCGAGGAGGAGAAAAGACCACCGGTCGTATGTTACAAATCGGGAAGAGGACATATCATTAAGCGCCCTAGCAGTTTAAGGTATGCTATAATTGTGAAAAGAAGGACATATCGCTCGAGATTATGCGATATATCGAAACCCGATCCAGCGGGAATGGTGACGAAAAAAGGATGTCGAGAAAAGTCGAAAGTCAGCGGTTCTGGAAGGCGTTTTTGTCGTGGCCGGTCAAAATCGAGAACGAGACGAAGTTAGCAGGTTAGTTAATTATAAATTCTTGCGAAGTTTATACCTTACTGAATGGGGTTCTATTCTTTTTCTTTTCTCTCTCTTTGCTTTGCGCTCAGCGTTTGAACTTGACTACGGAGAAATTAGACTTTGACCTATTTATGGAACTCAGTTAGGAGAAACTTTCATTACATCAGTTGTTTAGAAATCTTGCTTGATTTGGGTTGGCACTTTATCACATTACACATTAACCTTATTTCTATAGAGATATTTGCTTTTGATGTGATTTTAAGGGTTAACTCACTCATCATGCAAAATTGATTACTTTTCGTAAGGTTGTTAGTTTTTTCATATTCTAAGCAACTTTATTATTGAATTCAAACAATCAAACCATTGTAGTCAAACATTTTCATATCAAGCCATGAAGTCATTCGTTTATTACGGATGTCGAGTTTTCTTAGTCCGTGTTATGGATTTGAATAAAAAACACGTCGATTTGAATAATATTCTGTTGTTATTGATTTTTCTGGCGTATTTCTGAAGAATTTCTTGGTTTACTCCCAAAAAGCGATATTAAATTTTGTATCGACTTTGAAACGGTACAAAACTCATTTCTAAAATCTCATATATCGAATGGCTCTATTGAACTTGAGGAGTTAAAAATTCAACTATATAAATTTGGTACTGAGCCTTTATCTGGTGACTTCCTTTGTGGAATGCAAAGCGGACTCTCGTAGGGGACACATATATTAGATGCGATAGTAAAGCGATAGGTGTCATTGTAGCGTCTTATCGAGGTTGGGATATGAGTCGCGATTGAGAACAACCTAAAGTCGGTAATCGAAATCGTAGCTTTCTAGGCTTAGTTGGTTATTATCGGAGATTCGTTGAAGGATATTCTCGAATCGCTATTCCATTGCTTGGTGACTCGTAGAGATACAAAATTGAATGAAGCAAGGAATGTGGGAAGAGCTTGAAGAACTTCGAGAGGAGACTCATTTCGACACGTATTACGACCATGCCATCTGGAAAAGCGAGCGTGGTGGCGTGCGTGTTGAGTAGAAGATCGTATATCAAATCTGATACGATATTGTCAAAGACTCATTTAAGTATAATTTACAAATAATAGAGATGGAGATGAAAACTCTAGGTACCCGCGTGATGATATCTGAGTATAATCGACTTTAATCGATAAAGTTAAAATTTAGAAGACTACTACTGGCGGGTGATGAATTTGAAGAAGGAGGTGCGAAGTTGTTATTTCAAAAGCGAGAATCGGTGAGGTGAGGAAAGCTCGAACCTTGATTTATTAATCCATTTGAAATTCTCGATCGAATAGGGGCTGTGGCCTATAGACTCGTTTTTACTGCCAAGTATATGGCGTGTTCATGCGCGTTTTTTCACGTGTCGATGTTACGTAATATAAATATGTGGACGACCGAACCACGTCGTTGAGTTAGAAGCCGGACGAGAGATAGAAGAAGACTTAACGAGAGAGGAGGTACTGTCAAGATCTTGGATAGGAAAGAACATGTCCTATGTCTGGGGTTATACCACAAGTTAAAGTTTTGTGGAGAAACCATCTTTATTGAGGAAATGACACGGGAGTTGGAAAGCGGAAATGAAAGCGAGGTATATTCTCATCTTTTGAAAACACAAAACACAGAATCGTCGTCGTCGATTTCGAGGGCGAAATTTCATAAAGGGGGAGGTTGTAAGACCCAAATTATTAATAAATGAAATTTATTTTCCTCTATTTATTATTTTGAAATAGTAAGGGTTGATTTGATTAATGATGGTTAGTTATGGGTAAAAATCAAAAATATTTGAATAAGCAAGTGGTTATAAAAAATATTCATTATTAATCGGGGAATATTCGTTTGGTGGTGGAATATTATTGGAATATTAAATTAAATGTCGGGGAATATTAAATGCTGACGGTCTTGATCTTTTATGGGCCCCAGCGGAAGCGATTGGATGAAGAAAAGCGACAAATATAAGTTGTTTATAAATAGCAGGCGTAGTTATTCACAGATTATTATCTTGTTGGAATACCGGTGGTAAAAAACACACTGTCTGGCGTTGTTGAGCGGTAGCTGCGGTATTGCACCAATTATTGATTTCTTACGTGAAGGCACTACTCGATAATTATTACGATAATTCTTATTCTTATTTATTATTTTATTTTATTGATTGATAATTCTTTGCGTTGATATTTTATATTCTTTGTTGTTTTGATAAATTGTCATTACGTATTATTTTCCATTATCGAAGCAATAATTCATATTATCTGAATAATATTATTAGATAACATTATTGGCGATGTCTAGAAAGTTACATCTAAGGAGAGGTTTGGTCACTAATTTTGCGTGATGATGATAAGAGAGATTCTTATTGAAAGCCCCCTCTCTCAGGAGCGGCGGCACGGTTGCCGATCTTGTGATTATAATATTATTTGTGAATAATTAATTATTGATTTATATGATGAGGAAAATATTGATTTTATGTGGATATATGGGAAATTTTTTTTAATGTGACAATTGTTGAAAATTAATATTTTATCTTTTTACGATAAAATAATTCATTTAAATATATTATTTTAATAATATATTAATGGTGATATTTTATAATGAATGTGGGATATATGAGTATATGAGGAGGAGTATTTTTTTTGTGGCATTAAATATTTTTTAACACATATTTTTTGTGTGTTGGTGGACCCAATTATTGGTGAAATTTGATTATAGCTTTTGTAAAATCGTTAGTTTGTGGATTTGGTCAATTTACATTTGGAATTTGGAAAAAACTTTCTTACGCAAAGTTGTAGAAATTGAATTTCTATATAAAAATTCTTGAGATTGAAATTTTTTTGACGAAAAAAGGGCTATTTATTATGAATTATTGAAGTTTAGAAGTTAATTTAGAAATAATTGATTTTTGGAAGTTTAATTATTTTTTTTTAAAAAAAACGTTTTTTTTTTTTTTTTTGGCATCATTTACATGTGTGTGTTATGAATTGAATTCATTTCAAAAGTGGCGTAGTAGAAAATATATATATATATATAATATTATTATATAAATTTTTTACGCTTTGGTGTTCTAGCATTTTCTATAAATAGGGTCTTGGGTTAGAATTGAAAATCACACGAAGCGAAGAGTTTTCTCTCTTTCTCTCTCTCTATATTATCGGCGTATTCTTGTGAGTATTTTGAGTATACTTTGAGTATTGCTATCTGGTGCAAGTTCAAGTCATATGCTTTATATCAGGTGTTTTATTTAGAAATCTTGTCTTTCGAGGTAAGGGATGTTTTTTTCTCGAAATGATAAATGATATTATTTCTTTGATATCATTATCTTTGAAATATTGGTTGGAACTTTTTTTATCAAATTTGGAACTTTTTCATATGGGGGTTCTTATTCATGAGATTCTTATTCACGAGATTCTTATTCACGATTCTTATTATTCGAGATTCTTATTTATGATTCTTATTCAAGAGTTCTTTTTTATTAGAAGCGTGAAGATGTTTTTTTTGAAATTTCTATCTTTTGGTGTCGGAGATTCTTATTATATCGACCTTTATTCACGTATCTGACCTTTATTCACGAATCGAAAAATGAAAAATTTTTTTTTTTTTGATGTCAAAAAATATCTATATGGATACTAGCTTTGATTGTATCCATGTTTTGATCATTCTGAATTTTTTTACCACTATGATTATTTTTGAAGTATTTTTTGAACTTGGATTGTTTAAAATCGAATCTTAATCCTTAATCCTTGTTCTTTTTTGTTTCCTTTGGATTCGTTTTCTTTAAAATATTTTTCATCATCCTCGGTCTAAATGATGATATTCTTGAATATCTTTGTGTAGTGCGAAGATGAATGATTTCTTGATGAAGATGAATGATTTCTTGATGAATATCTTTGGCGTAGTGTTGAAGATGAGCAGTGTTGAGATGAACATGATATGGTGATTAATATCTTTGGCGTAGTGCAAAGATGAGCAGTGTTTAGATGAACATGACCCGGTGATGAATATCTTTGGATAGTGCAAAGATGAATATTTGATTCGGATATATATTGATTGATGTTACGGGGATAAAATATCGACGATGAACTTTTAAATTCATATATAGAAGATAGTAGTTTGCATTCTCTCTACTTAACTCTTCTAATGAATTATTTTTTTTCATTGCGATTATTGATTTAAAATTGGTTGTCTATTGTATTCTATTAGATTTTTTCCTGTTGAAGACTAACGATAATTTGTTGTATATTATCTTAGTCGTAATATTCTTTCTTGGGCTAGTTTGAGCTCACCCTTTTTTTTTTTTGTTCATTTTTTTCTTCTCGGGAGGCGAGAATGTAGCGAAGTACGAGTCTTAGTCGGGGTATGGAATGAAGGTTTAGAGAGAGTTGTTTAGTAGTCCTCACCATTTTTGTAAAATAATGTATAAATAATTATGAATTATGATGGGATTTATTTGCGTGTGGATATTATCAGATGGCAATATTGTATTTAAACTCACGATTTATATGTACGACAAATGTAATAATAAAGTTGTAGTTATTTACGTACCATGTATTTGGCGACTCGAGAATGGGTTGGATGGAATGGACCTATTTTGGGGGCGTCGGCGTGCGTTGGTATCGAGCTTAGGGATATGATCTCTGGCGGAGATCGGGGAATAGAACTAGGAGGGAGAGGCGAGTAAATCCTTAGCTAGTGTGTCTACTAAGCTTATTTGTTAGTTGTTGGTATATAGGGATATTATGTGATATATTGATTTCCTTAATTAACCCTTGTTTTATGGCGGTATTTGAAGAATGTCGTGAGAATAATAATATGATGGAGTAAATGAGGAGAGAGTGGAGAGATACTGTACTTACCAGCGAGGAGGAGAGCGTCTGACAGTGTGGTGATGTACCTGATGAACAACACCTTTGGCGAGATGATGAGCGAGGGGATGTTTAGAAGCTTTTGCGAGTTCATGCAAAATCGAGACGAGGAGACTTCGTGTTCAAAATCTGAGGAGGAAATGATAGCAATTCACGGGTGGTCTGATGGCAAGCGTTGAAAAAGTTGGGACCACGAGTGCAGGGAAAGCGGATCCGATAAAGGCGGAGGCGTGGGGTACAATTACCAAGATATTCGATGTCTTGGGATGATGCGGGAGAACGAGAAAGTTCCATTCGCTACTTTTATGTTAAAAGTAATGAGGCGATTCTTGGTGGGAATCGTGAAGCGTACCCATCATTTTTTTTCGGCATATCGTGGGAGCGTTTTGAAGCAGTTCGATGACAAGTACTTCCACGAAAGTATTCGTCGTATGAAGGAAGTGGAGTTTATTAGGCTGGGCGAGAATAACATGGCGGTGTCGATCTGGCGAAGTTAGCGGAGTTATCGAGGTTTGCACCTCATTTGGTGGAGAATGAGAGCATTATGGCGGATGTTTACGAGAGGTTTGAAACCGGCATCGTCGATATCTCATTTTCTCATAAATTTTCTCTCTATTAGGATGTTGTCAGCGGGGCTCGGTTGTTAGGCGAGATACTTGATACGTTCAGCAGGGGACCATAACGAGGATCATCTAGAAGATAGCGATCATCGAATAGCGATAACCGGCGGAGAAAGAAGAATACGGGAAAAGGCGGTAACCACTCTGGTGGTAATCGTGGCCATGAAAATAGAAGAAAGCGAGTCGGGAGGAGATTTTTAAAGAGGAGATTCAACAACGACCATGTGAAGGCGTCGTCGTGTGATGTGCAAGCTGGTTCGAGGAGGAGAAAGACCACCGGTCGTATGTTACAAAAATGGGGAAGAGGGACATATCATTAAGCGCCCTAGCAGTTTAAGGTATGCTATAATTGTGGAAAAGAAAGGAGGATATATCGCTCGAGTTATGCGATATCGAAACCGATCCGGCGGGAATGGTGACTCGAAAAGGATGTCGAGAAAAGTCGAAAGTCAGCGGTTCTGGAAGGCGTTTTTGTCGTGAATGGGGTCAAAATCACGAGGAAACGACGAAGTTAGCAGGTTAGTTAATTATAAATTCTTGCGAAGTTTATACCTTACTGAATCTGGGTTCTACCCATTCTTTTATCTCTCTTGCTTGCGCTCAGCGTTTGAACTTGACTACGGAGAAATTAGACTTTGACTATTTATGGAGACTCAGTTAGGAGAAACTTTCATTACATCAGTTGTTTAGAAATCTTGCTTGATTCGGGTTGGCACTTTATCACATTACATTAACCTTATTTCTATAGAGATATTTGCTTTTGATGTGATTTTAAGGTTAACTACTCATAAATATAGAAATTGATTACTTTTCGTAAGGTTGTTAGTTTTCATATTCTAAGCAACTTTGTTATTGAATCAAGCAATCAAACCATTGTAGTCAAACATTTTCATATCAAGCCATGAAGTCATTCGTTTATTACGGATGTCGAGTTTTCTTAGTCCGTGTTATGGATTTGAATAAAGACACGTCGATTTGAATAATATTCTGTTGTTATTTTTTTTTCTGGCGTATTTCTGAAGAATTTCTTGGTTTACTCCCAAAGCAGCGATATTAAATTTTTGTATCGACTTTGAACCGGTACAAAACTCATTTCTAAAATCTCATATCGAATGGCTCTATTGAACTTGAGGAGTTAAAAATTCAACTATAAATTTGGTACTGAGCCTTTATCTGGTGACTTCCTTTGTGGAATGCAAAGCCGGACTCTCGTAGGGGACACCATATTAGATGCGATAGTAAAAAGCGATAGGTGTCATTGTAGCGTCTTATCGAGGTTGGGATATGAGTCGCGATTGAGAACAACTAAAGTCGGTAATCGAAATCGTAGCTTTACAGGCTTAGTTGGTTATTATCGGAGATTCGTTGAAGGATATTCTCGAATCGCTATTCCATTACTTACTTGGTGACTCGTAGAGATACAAAATTCGAATGGAAGCGAGGAATGTGGGAAGAGCTTGAAGAACTCGAGAGGAGACTCATTTCGACACGTGTTACGACCATGCCATCTGGAAAAGCGAGCGTGGTGGCGGCGTGTTGAGTAGAAGATCGTATCAAATCTGAGATGCGATATTGTCAAAGACTCATTTAGTATAATTTACAAATAATAGAGATGGAGATGAAAACTCTAGGTACCCGTGATGCGTGATGATATCTGAGTATAATCGACTTTAATCGATAAAGTTAAAGTTTTATCAAGCTACTACTGGCGGGTGATGAATTTGAAGAAGGAGGTGCGAAGTTGTTATTTTCAAAAGCGAGAATCGGTGAGGTGAGAAAGCTCGAACCTTGATTTATTAATCCATTTGAAATTCTCGATCGAATAGGGCTGTGGCCTATAGACTCGTTTTGCAAGTATAGTATGGCGTGTTCATGCGCGTTTTTCACGTATCGATGTTACGTAAATATGTGGACGACCGAACCACGTCGTTGAGTTAGAAAGCCGGACGAGATATAGAAGACTTAACGTCACGAGGAGGTACTGTCAAGATCTTGGATAGGAAAGAACATGTCCTATGTCTGGGGTTATACCACAAGTTAAAGTTTTGTGGAGAAACCATGCTTATTGAGGAAATGACACGGGAGTTGGAAGCGGAAATGAAAGCGAGGTATTCTCATCTTTTGAAACACAGTCGTCGTCGATTTCGAGGGGCGAAATTTCATAAGGAGGGAGGTTGTAAGACCCCAAATTATTAATAAATGAAATTTATTTTCCTCTATTTATTATTTTGAAATAGTAAGGGTTGATTTGATTAATGTGGATAGTTATGGGTAAAATCATAAATATTTTGAATAAGCAAGTTATAAAAGTGGTTATAAAATATTCATTATTGTCGGGGAATATTCGTTTTTGGTGCGTGGAATATTAAATCTTTTGTCGGGGAATATTAAATGCTGACAGTAGCTTGATCTTTTATGGGCCCCATGTGAAGCGATTGGATGAAGAAAGCGACAAATATAAGTTGTTTATAAATAATGGCGTAGTTATTCACAGATTTATATCTTGTTGGAATACCGGTGGTTAAAAAACACACTGTCTGGCGTTGTTGTTGAGCGTAGCTGCGGTATTGCACCAATTATTGATTCTTACGTGAAGGCACTACTCGATAATTATTACGATAATTCTTATTCGATATTTTATTTTATTGATTCAATAATTCTTTGCGTTGATATTTTATATTCTTTGTTGTTTTGATAAATTGTCATTACGGTATTTTCCATTATCGAAGCAATAATTCATATTATCTGAATAATATTATTAGATAACATTATTGGCGATGTCTAGAAAGTTACATAAGGAGAGGTTTGGTCACTAATTGCGGCGCGATGAGGAGAAATTCTTATTGGAAAGCCCCCTCTTTCTGAGGAGCGGCTTTGGTTGCCGATCTTGTGATTACTGTAATATTATTTGTGAATAATTAATTATTGATTTATATGATGAGGAAAATATTGATTTTTTATGTGGATATAGATGGAGAAATTTTTTTTAATGTGACAATTGTTGAAAATTAATATTTTATCTTTTACGATAAAATAATTCATTTAAATATATTATTTTAATATATATATTTGGTGATATTTTATAATGAATGTGGGATATATGAGTATATGAGGAGGAAGAGTAGTATTTTTTGTGGCATTAAATGTTTTAACACATTTTTGTGTGTTGGTGGACCCATTATTGTTGAAATTTGATTATAGCTTGTAAAATCATTAGTTTGTGGATTTGGTCAATTTACATTTGGAATTTGGAAAAACTTTCTTACGCAAAGTTGTAGAAATTGAATTTCCTATAAAAATTCTTGAGATTGAATTTTTTTTCGATAAAAGGGCTATTTATTATGAATTATTGAAGTTTAGAAGTTAAAATAATTGATTTTTGGAAGTTTTAAATTATTTTTTTAAAAAAACGTTTTTTTTTTTTTTTTTTTTTGTTGGCATCATTTAACATGTATTGTGGAAATTTGAATTCAGAAAAAAAGGTGGTGTAGAATTATTGAATTTATATATATATAATATTATTATATTAAATTTTACTACTTTGGTGTTCTAAGCATTTTTCTATAAATAGGGTCTTAGGTTAGAATTGAAAATCACACGAAGCTGAAGTTTTCTCTCTCTATATTATCGGCGTATTCTTGTGAGTATTTTGAGTATACTTTGAGTATTTGCTATCTGGTGCTGAGTTCAAGTCATAGCTTTATATCAGGTGTTTTGACTAGAAATCTTGTCTTTTCGAGGTAAGGGATGTTATTTTCTTCTGAAAATGATATTATTTCTTGATATCATTATCTTTGAAATATTGGTTGGAAACTTTTTATCAAATTTGGAACTTTTTCATATGGGGTTTCTTATTCATGAGTTCTTATTCATTCGAGTTTCTTATTCACGAGATTCTTATTTATTCTTATTCACGATTCTTATTCATTGATTCTTATTCATGATATTAAGCGTGAAGCGTGAAGATGTTTTTTGTGAAATTTCTATCTTTTGGTGTAGATTCTTATTCACGTATTATCTGCCTTTATTCACGTATCTGACTTTATTCACGAATCTGACCTATTATTCATAGAAAAATGAAATTTCTTCTTTTTGTAAAAAATATCTATTATGGATACTAGCTTTGATTGTATCCGTGTTTTGATCATTCTTGAATTTTACACCCTATGATTATTTTATGAAGTATTTTTGAACTTGGATTGTTTAAAATACGAATCTTAATCCTTAATCCTTGTTCTTTTGTTTCCTTTGGATTCGTTTTCTTTAAAATATTTTTCATCATCCTCGGTCTAAATGATGATATTCTTGAATATCTTTGGCTGTAGTGTGAAGATGAATGATTTCTTGATGAATATCTTTGGCGTAGTGCGAAGATGAGCAGTGTTGAGATGAACATGTGGTGATTAATATCTTTGGCGTAGTGCTGAAGATGAGCAGTGTTTAGATGAACATGACCCGGTGATGAATATCTTTGGCACATGTAGTGCAAAGATGAATATTTGATTCGGATATATATTGATTGATGTTCTGGGGATAAAATATCGACGATGAACTTTTAAATTCATATATAGAAGATAGTAGTTTGCATTCTCTACTTAACTTAACGCTCTTCTAATGAATTATTATTTCATTGCGATTATTGATTTAAAATTTGTTGTCTATTGTATTCTATTAGATTTTTTTCCTGTTGAAGACTAACGATAATTTGTTGTATATTATCTTAGTCGTAATATTCTTCTTGGGCTAGTTGAGCTCACCCTTTTCCTTTTTGTTCCATTTTTTTTTCTTCTCGGGAGGCGAGAATGTAGCGAGTCTTAGTCGGGGTATGGAATGAAGGTTCTAGAGAGAGTTGTTTAGTAGTCCTCACCATTTTTGTAAAATAATGTATCAATAATTATGATGGGGATTTATTTGCGTGTGGATATTATGCAGATGGCAATGTCGTATTTAAACTCGATATATATGTTTATATATTTTGTAATAATAAAGTTGTAGTTATTTACGTACCATGTATTTGGCGACTCGAGAATGGGTTGGATGGAATGGACCTATTTTGTATTTTCGTGGATGGTGATTTTAGTAAAGGAGACAAAATCAAGTAAATTTTGAAAAATATCATCGTCGATTTTTTTAAAAGGGTATTTTCGTCCACTTAAATTATGAGAAAAATTTTGGTCTTTTGGGACATGAAAGTATGTGGTATAAAGAACCTCCTGTCCAAAAATGAGCTCATTCTGACTTAAAATTAGCAAGTTATAACCATTTCAATATTTAGGTTTTTCCGATTTAAATGCGCTATAACCTATGGAGTTCTATAACACCGATGACTATGAAATTTGAACTAGAGGCTCATGTTAACATGTGTATATGCCAAGATTTGGGAATTTTTGGAGTTAAACTTGAGGTAGCTAATTTCTTAAGGAATTAATTAGAAATTAATTTTAAAAATAGTAAATGAATTTTAAAATTAGAGTAAAATGTATGTTCATTATGGAACTATAAATCTAAATCCCAGAAAAGAAATATTTTTGGAACGATTTGGTATTTTTCATGAAAATGATCTAGTTTTGAGTAAATGAGTTAAATATAATAGTAACAAAGTTGGAAAATAGCATTTTATGGCTTGAAATCCTATATAAAATATATTTTTAGGAATTTGATCATTGGTGATGAAATGCTTATAATATTGTCATTATCCTCATATTTATATTATGTTGAAAGTGTGCTTATTGTAGTGTAGAGTTGGTATGAAAGGATAGCATAGTCCTCATTACATTTATTATCACACTATCACACTATTTCATGAATAGTGAGGACTACTAATGCTATCATCATCTAGGACCATCACTCCGTTCCCCGACTAGTCTCAACTACGTTCTCATTTCATTTCAAGAGAACAATGAAAAGAAAGGGTGAGCTCAACTAGCCCAAGAAGAAATATTATGACTAAGATAATGCGAGAATAAATTATCCTTAGCCTTCAACAATATAACAACCGATAGAATATAATAGACAACAAGTTTTAGATCAAAAGCTGCAATGAAATAAGCAATCCATTAAAAGAGTCAAGTAGAGAATAAAATCTACTATCTTTTATGATTTAAAAGGTTTTCATCACTTTTATCATTTGGGACTCGACTTAATAAATAATCCACATCATCGAATCACCCCCCCGCACTACTGCCAAGGATATTCTTTAGTATCACGACCACAAATTATCCATGCACTACTACGGGCAAAGATAATCGTGTTTTCATCAACGGTCCCGATCATGCCATAAAACAATTCATCTTTGCTCCAATTGGTCGAAGAGAATCCATAGCCATAATCATACCAAAAATTGTCCATCAATGCATTACGGGCCAATGAGGACTTTTTCCACATCATTTGTAACATTACGGTTATGATTATACGAATAATCCTCGTCATAATCACACCAAGTCCATAATCATACTGAGCCATGAGATGTCCATCTATACGAATTCTGAGGCCAACGCAGATGACTTTCAACATAATATAAACATGAGGATGATGACAATGATATAAGAATTCAATAAAACAAGTTCAAGAATTAATTTATCCAGAACCAATAACGTCCAAATTGTCAACATGATATTGCTTCAATGGAGTAAAATTCAAGAATGCTCGAAGAAAAATTTCCATGAAAATATTGTTTTGTGGTGTAAAATTCAAGAATATTGGATGAAGATATTGGATGAAGCGCTTGAATATCAAGGATATTCCACTAATTTCATGGAGTATAGAAGTCAAAACTTTAACCAACCGAGTATAATAAAGAATGGAATAACAAAGAAATCAAATCACCATGCATGCGGTATCAATAATAGGAAAAGTTATTCAACAATAATAAGATAATAATAAATAACGGAACGAAATCACATGAAATGAAATTAACGGCGATGATATTTATTCCACAGAATAATAAATAAATGAATAATAAATAATGGAACCGTCGGTGAAATTCACATGACGACAGGATATTAAAACGAGAATAATAAATAATAAATAATAAAAAACCGGAACCGAGTCGTGAAAATGCAAACAGGATATTAGAAGAATAATAAAGAGCGGAATAATAATAAAGAATTTCACCAAGTATAGATATTTGAGAATAATAAATGAATAATAAAAAAGAGGAATAATTAAGAATATAATAACATAGAAAATAAAATAATAATAAAATGTAATAATAAAGAATGGAATATGAAGTATTAGTTATGTATAGGGTATCAGAGTATATCTGAGTTATTCCAATGAGAATAATAAAGAATGGAATAATGAAGTTCTCTTCATGAATGAATAAAAAAAATAATACCCCTCCTGAATGTAACAACAAATAATATCTACTAGTAGTAAAGCTGAATATAAGAGTAGAAGTAGTTAGAGAATACTTTTTCTTCTTCTCTCTCTATATTTCTCTCTCAGAGTTTCAAATTGAATTGTAAGAAAATAATGAAGGAATGAGCTTATTTATAGAAAAATGGATGCATAGTAACTAACTCATGAACGGTCCAGATTGATTTACTTTAATCGACGGTCCATATTTAAGCAAAAAAATTTTAAAAAAAATATAATATATTCTATTTATAATCTAATAAAAAAATAACTTTATAAAAGATTTTTTTACTATGCAAACACTATGCAGCACTATATGCAAACACTATGCATAATAAAATATAATATAATCTAATTATTGTCTAATAAAACGAATAACTTTATAAAAGTATTCATTTTATATAAAAAGATTTTACTATTACTTTAATAAAACGAATAACTTTATAAAAGTATTACATTTTTTTATATAAAGTTTTTTCTTTTATTTTATTACGTTAATAATATAATAAAACAAAACTTATAAATCAACAATAATTGAATCAAATAACGTGAGATACTATGCAACAACTACTGTAGCAATAATTAAACAAAACTGAGTGTTTTCTCACGTAAGCATCAATAATCAATACCGTGTGCTACTATGCAACCACGCGTAGACATCGTATTACTGTACTTTTACTACCGAGTAGTTCAACAGTTTTAACGGTAAAACTTTCGCCGTTATTTTCATAAATATTTTTGTCGTTTCTCGATCAATCCGATAATAATTCCGTTGTGGGGTCCACCAATGATTGTACTCGTCGTCATTTAATATTCCCGACTAAAAAGAATATTCCCGACCAATCGAATATTATATATAACAACTTGCATACTTTGCAAAATTTTCAAATACTACCTACAACTATAACATTATATCAAATCCATACCTTAATATTAAAAAAAAAATATTTCGAGAAATTTAAATCTTTATTTATAAAATCTGGGGTCTCACAATCTCTCCTCCTTATGGAATTTCGCCCTCGAAATTTACGTGCGTACCTGGTATGCCGAACAGGTGAGGATACCTTGACTTCATTTCAGATTCTAACTCTTGAGGTATAACCTTTGAGTGTTGAATACGATTCTTCTTATCCAAGATTTTAACACGTATCTCCTCAAACGTTAAATCATCCGCTATCTCGTCCGGTTCTAAATTAATAATGCGGTTCGGGTCATCCACATATTTACGTAACATCGATACGTTAAAACGTAATGAACACGCGATATTTTTGGCGGTAAAACGAGTCTATAAGCCACAGTTCTTACTCGATCGAGGATTTCAAATGGGCCAATTAAATCGAGGGTTGAGATTTCCTCTTCAACGAACTCTTGCTTTTAAAATAACGCCCTCTTGAACCTTCTTCTTCTTTCATTCATCATTTCTCGGTGTGTAGCTTGAGCGGCTTTAACTTTATCGATTAAAAGTCGATTCTACTCGTATATTCGTTATCTTCATGTGGGTCCCTCGAGTCTTTAACTCTATCTTCATCATTTGTAAGTTATACGAAATGAGTCTTTGTGTTAACAACATCGCACTCGTAAACGCATACGATCTTCTACTCAACACGTCTACCTACCACGTTCGCTTCTTCCACGATGATATTGAATGGTACTATCGTAATCTTCAACAGCTCGAGCCAACGTCTTTAGCGCATTATACGTTCGTTTTAAGTAAAGAAATATTTGAGGGTTTAAGAAATGGGTTTTGTACTGGGGTCAATACAAAATTCGATTTCACGCTCTAGGGTAGGCTAAGAAGTCTTCAAGAATACGTCAAGAAATTTATTAACAATAGAAATATCATTCAAAACTGTGACCCTCATCCAAGACTTGGATAGTACGTCACATTGATACCAACCGTGACTTCTATCCCTTAACCTGGATAGCACCTCACAATGATACCTATCAACTTGCCATCTTCATTCACGATGTCGCCTACAGAAAGTCTGGCTTCGGTGCATTCCACACAAGGAAGTCAACAACGAAAGGATCGGGGCTCTTTACTTATGGCTTGATATGACAATGATTGACTTTAGTGGTTTGGTTGCTTGAATTCGCATAACAGGTTGGTTAGGAATATGAAAGCTAACAACCTTATGAAAAAAAGCATGATGAGTAGTTAACCAATCGATTTCTAAAATCACATCAAAGGAAAAGTATTTTCAAAGAGATAAGATCGACGAAGTAACGTGAAAGTGTCGATTTGAATCAACAAGATTTATAAATAGTGGAGGTAACGAAGGTTTCTCTACTAACGAAGTTTCAACCAATAAGTCAAAGTCTAACTTCTCTGAGTCAAATTCAAATTTAAGCGTTGAAGAATGAGTAGAAAGTAAGAGAGATAAAATAATGGGTAGAACCGGTATCTAATAAGGTATAGAATTCGCAAGAATTTATAATTAACTAACCCGTGCTAACTTCGTTCGGGTTACTCGCTTTTTGACAAGTCGCGAAAAACGCTCTCTCTGAAACCACCGACTTTGTTTTGTCCGTATCCGCCTTTGGTGCCACCGTCCCAGCTGGACTTGACTTTGGTGCACGACAAAATCGAGCTAAATGACATTCTCTTCTTGAAATTTCCACTTCTATTATCTTGGCCATGATTACCACCGAAGTGGTTACCATTCTTGGCATGATAATTTCCCCCATGATGGTTATCATTGTTCGATGATCGTTGCCCGAATATGATTATTATCGTGTTGTTGGTCGTTACCTTTTGGTTGAAATTTGAATCAGCGCTCTCATGTGCTTCATTGCTTATCTAGCATTTTCGGATGCCATTTTCAAACATTGTCACAAAACAAGGGTTAATTAACATATCACATATTATCCCTATACTATCGACCGACCAATTAAATACCAAATAAACTTAGGTAGGTCATACTAGCGAAGGAATTCCCTCTCTCTCCCTCCTAGTTCTTGTCTCACATCTTAGCCAGGATCATATCCTAAGCTTTTGATACCAACTGTGCCCCCAAAATTAGGTATACATCACCCATCTTGGGTCGCCATATATGGTGGTACATAAATACAAATACAAACTTAATTATACAAAATGTCGTGTAAAATACGAAAAAACATAAATTGTGAGTTTTAATACGAATATTGTCTTCTAGGCGATATTCAAACACAAATGGAGTCCTCATTACATTTATTATCACACTATTTCACAAGAATAGTGAGGACTACTAATGCTATCATCACGGACCATCACTCCGTTCCCCGACTAGTCCCGCCTATATTCTCATTTCAAGAAGAGAAAAGTGAAAGAAAGGGTGAGCTCAACTAGCCCAAGAAGAAATATTATGACTAAGATAATGTAGAATAAATTATCATTAGCCTTCAACAACAAATATAACAACTGATAGAATATAATAGACAACAAGTTTTAGATCAAAAACTGCAGCGAAAATAAGCAATCCATTAAAAGAGTCAAGTAGAGAATAAAATCTACTATCTTTTATGATTTAAAAGGTTTTTCATCACTTTTATCATTTGAGACTCAAAACTTAATAAATAATCCACATCATCGAATCACCCACCCACTACTACGGCCAAGGATATTCTTTAGTATCACGACCACAAATTATCCATGCACTACGGGCCAAAGATAATCGTGTTTTCATCAACGGTCCTGATCATGCCATAAAACAATTCATCTTTGCTCCAATGGCCGAAGAGAATCCATAGCCATGATCATACCAAAAATTGTCCATCAATGCATTACGGGCCAATGAGGACTTTTTCCACATCATTTGTAACATTACGGTTATGATTATACCGAATAATCCCTGGTCATAATCACACCAAGTCCATCTATGCACTACAGGCCACAGATGACTTTTACCACATCATTTGTAACATTATTACGGTCATGATGATTATACCGAATAATCCACGGTCATAATCATACCAAGTCCATCTATACTCACTATGCCACATGATGACTTTCAACAAATATAAACATGAGGATGATGACAATGATATAGAATTCAATAAAACAACTTCAAGAATTAATTTATCCAGAACCAATAACGTCCAAATTGTCAACAAGATACTGTTTTGTGGTGTAAAATTCAAGAATGCTCAGAAGAATATTTCCATGAAAAGATATTGGATGAAGCGCAAATATCAAGGATATTCCACTAATTTCATGGAGTATAGAAGTCAAAAAACTTTAACCAATTGAGTATAATAAAGAATGGAATAACAAAAGAAATCACCATGCATGCATGCAGATTGTGATGAAAGACAAAGTTATTCCAATGTAATAATAAATAATGGAATAAACGTGAAATGTGAATGTGGATGTTCCAGAATAATAAAGAATAAAGAATAATAATAAATAATTCCACACAGAATAATAATAAATAATAAATAATAATAACCATGGTATAATGAAAATCAATCGTGATATTCCAAAAGATATTAAACGTAATAATAAATGCGGAAAAATAAATAATGGTGTGTCCGTGAAATTAATGCATGTGATATTCCAAATAAATAAAAATGGAATAAATAAATAACGGAACCAAGAATAATCCAAATTCATAAATATGATAATGCGATATGAATAATAATAAAATGTAATAAAAAAATTTCACAAATAATAGTAAGAATGTGTACCAAGTAATAGGTATGGTACAAGAATTATAGTAAATGTTTATAGTATATATTCCAAATAAATATTCCAAAGTTAATAAGAATAAATGGAATAATGTAAGTTCTCTTCATGAATAACAAAAGAATAATAAGAATAAAAGTATTGATAAAAAATAATATGAAAAGAAAAGAAAAAATAAAATTTATAAGCACAAAAAAAAAATCCCTTACCGTAAAAAAGATATCTTCTAGAAGAAGTAGCTTTCTTCTCTTCTTTTTTTCTCTATCAAGAATTTCTCTCTGAATAAAAAAAATGAATTGTAAGAAAATAATGAAGGAATGAGCTTTATTTATAGAAAAAATATAATGAATAGTAACTAACTCGAGAACGGTCAGATTGATTTACTTTAATCTGATAAAATCCATATTTAAAAAAAAATCTTTTAAATAAAATATAATATATTCTAATATAATAATAATAATAACTTTATAAAAATACTTTTATAAAATTTTACTATAAACTATATGCATGCAATATAAAAACTATATAATAATAAAATATAATATAATCTAATTATTATCTAATAAAACGTAATAACTTTATAAAAGTATTTTATATTTTTTATATAAAAGATTTTACTATTAGCTTTAATAAAAATAACTTAATAACTTTATAAAAGTATTATTGCATTTTATATAAAAGTTTTTTTCTTTTTTATTACGTTAATAATACTAAAAAACAAAACTTATAAATCAACAATAATTGAATCAAATAACGTGAGATACTATGCAACAATAATAATCATAGCAATAATTAAACAAAAAACCGAGTTTTTTTCACGTAAGCATCAATAATCAACGTAAATGTGCTACTACTGCAACTACGCAGACATCAGTATTTTATTTTTTTTACTACCGAGTAGTTCAACAGTTTTAACGGTAAAACTTCCGCCGTTATTTTTCATAAAAATATTTTTGTCGTTTTTCTCAATCCGACAATAATAATTCCGTTGTGGGGTCCACCAATGATTGTACCGTCAGCATATTAATATTCCCGACTAAAAAGAATATTCCCCACCAATCGAATATATATATAACAACTTGCATACTTTGCAAAATTTATAAATATTACCCACAACTATAACATTATATCAAATCCACACCATAATATTAAAAAAAATATTTCGAGAAATTTAAATCTTTATTCATAAAATCTGGGGTCTCACAATCTCCCCTCCTTATGGAATTTCGCCCTCGAAATTTACGTACGTACCTGGTATGCCGAACAGGTGAGGATACCTTGACTTCATTTCAGATTCTAACTCTTGAGGTATAACCTTTGAGTGTTGAATACGATTCTTCTTATCCAAGATTTTAACACGTATCTCCTCAAACGTTAAATCATCCGCTATCTCGTCCGGGTTCTAAATTAATAATGTGGTTGGGTCGTCCACATATTTACGTAACATCGATACGTTAAAAACGTTATGAACACGCGACATTTTTGGCGGTAAAACGAGTCTATAAGCCACAGTTCCTACTCGATCGAGGATTTCAAATGGGCCAATTAAATCGAGGGTTGAGATTTCCTCTCTTCAGCAACTCTTGCTTTTAAAATAACGCCCTCTTGAACCTTCTTCTTCATTCATTCCTCCGAGTTCAGGTGTGTAGTTGCACGGCTTTTTTAACTTTATCGATTAAAGTCGATTCTACTCGTATATTCGTTATCTTCACGTGGGTCCCTCGAGTCTTTAACTCTATCTTCATCATTTGTAAGTTATACGAAATGAGTCTTTGTGTTAACAACATCGCACTCAGAACGATACGATCTTCTACTCAACACGTCGCCTACACACGTTCGCTTTCTTCCACGATGATATTGAATGGTACTATATCGTAATCTTCAACAAACTCGAGTCAACGTCTTTGGCGCATTATACGTTCTTTTAAGTAAAGAAATATTTGAGGGTTTAAGAAATGGGTTTTTGTACTGGGGTCAATACAAAATTCGATTTCACGCTCTAGGGTAGGCTAAGAAGTCTTCAAGAATACGTCGAGAAATTTATTAACAATAGAAATATCATTCAAAACTGTGACTCTCATCCAAGACTTGGATAGACGTCACATTGATACCAACGTGACTTCTAACTTAACCTGGATCGCTATTCACAAGATGATACCTATCAACTTGCCATCTTCATTCACGATGTCGCCTACAGAAAGTCCGGCTTCGGTGCATTCCACACAAGGAAGTCAACAACGAAAGGATCGGGGCTCTTTACTTATGGCTTGATATGACAATGATTGACTTTAGTGGTTTGGTTGCTTTGAATTCGTATAACAGGTTGGTTAGGAATATGAAAGCTAACAACCTTATGAAAAAGCATGATGAGTAGTTAACCAATCGATTTCTAAAATCACATCAAAGGCAAGTATTTTCAAAGAGATAAGATCGACAGGTAACGTGAAAGTGTCGATTTGAATCAACAAGATTTATAAACAGTGGAGGTAACGAAGGTTTCTACTAACGAAGTTTCAACCAATAAGTCAAAGTCTAACTTCTCCGGAGTCAAATTTAAACGTTGAACGCAAGCAAGAGAGATAAAAGAATGGGTAGAACCGGTATCTAATAAGGTATAGACTTCGCAAGAATTTATAATTAACTAACCCGTGCTAACTTCGTTCGGGTTACTCGCTTTTTGAGAAGTCACGAAAAACGCTCTTCCTGAAACCACCGACTTTGTTTTGTCCGTATCCGCCTTTGGTGCCACCGTCCCAGCTGGACTTGACTTTGGTGCACGACAAAATCGAGCTAAATGACCTTCTCTTCTTGAAATTTCCACTTCTATTATTGGCCATGATTACCACCAAGTGGTTACCATTCTTGGCATGATAATTTCCCCACGATGGTTATCATTGTTAGATGGCCGTTCATTATGCCATTAATATGATTATTATCGTGTTGTTGGTCGTTACCTTTTGTTTGAGCTGAATCAATGCTCTCATGCGCTTCATTGCTTATCTCAGCATTTTCAGATGCCATATTCAAATACTGCCACAAAACAAGGGTTAATTAACATATCACATATTATCCCTATACTTTGACCAACCAATTAAATAATAAATAAACTTAGGTAGGTCATACTAGTGAAGGAATTCTCCGTCTCTCCCCTCCTACTTCTTGTCTCACATCTCAGCCAGGGATCATATCCCTAAGCTTTGATACCAACTACGACGCCCCCAAAATTAGGTATACATCACCCATCTTGGGTCGCCACTTACATGGTACATAAAATAAATCAAATACAAACTTAATTATACTGTAACGTATGTAAAATACGACAAAACATAATCGAGAGTTTTAATACGAATATTGTCTTCTAGAGTATTCAAAACACAATGGAGTCCTCATTACATTTATTATCACACTATTTATGCAGAATAGTGAGGGACTACTAATGCTATCATCCGGACCATCACACTCCGCTCCCCGACTAGTCCCAACTATATTCTCATTTCACGAAGAGAACAATGAAAGAAAGGGTGAGCTCAACTAGCCCAAGAAGAAATATTATGACTAAGATAATGCAGAATAAATTATCCTTAGCCTTCAACAAATATAAAACCGATAAAAAAAATATACAACAAGTTTTAGATCAAAAACTGCTGAATGAAATAAGCAATCCATTAAAAGAGTCAAGTAGAGAATAAAATCTACTATCTTTTTATGATTTAAAAGGTTTTTCATCACTTTTATCGCTGAGACTCAGCTTAATAAATAATCCACATCATCGAATCACCCCTGCACTACGGCCAAGGATATTCTTTAGTATCACGACCACAAATTATCCATGCACTACGGGCCAAAGATAATCGTGTTTTCATCAACGGTCCTGATCATGCCATAAAACAATTCATCTTTTGCTCCAATGGTCAAGAGAATCCATAGCCATAATCATACCAAAAATTGTCCATCAATGCATTACGGGCCAATGAGGACTTTTTCCACATCATTTCATTACGGTTATGATTATACCGAATAATCCTCGGTCATAATCACACCAAGTCCCATCTATGCACCACAGCCAGATGACTTTTACCACATCATTTGTAACGTGGTCATGATTATACCGAATAATCCTCGGTCATAATCATACCAAGTCCATCTATGCACACTGTGACCACATGATGACTTTCAACATAATATAAACATGAGGATGATGACAATGATATAAGAATTCAATAAAACAAGTTCAAGAATTAATTTATCCAGAACCAATAACGTCCAAATTGTCAACAAGATATTGCTTTGTAGAGTAAAATTCAAGAATGCTCGGAAGAATATTTCCATGAAAAGATATTGGATGAAGCGCAAATATCAAGGATATTCCACTAATTTCATGGAGTATAGAAGTCAAAACTTTAACCAACGAGAGTATAACCGAGTATAATAAAGAATGGAATAAAAAAGAAATCACCATGCATGCAGATTTCAGATGATAAAAGTTATTCCAAATGTAATAATAAATAATGGAACGAATAATAAATAAACCAGTCGAATTCAGTGATAATACAGCAAACGTAATAATAATAACATAATCAGGATATTCAAATAATAAAAAATAATAAATAATAAATAATGGAACCGGTAAATAATGTGAAATTACAAAAAATATATTCAACGTGAATATTAAATAACGAATAATAAATAATGGAACCATGTCCGAGAATATTAAATTCGAAATAATAAATAACACCATGTGATATTCCAAATGAATGATAATAAATAAATAAAGAATAATAATATAAGGATTTCAACCAAGTGTAAGGATTTACCAAACACACGATACATGTGATATTCCAATGTAATAATAAAGAATGGAATAATATAAGAATTTCACCAAGTATAGGTACGCCATTATAATAAAGGTTATGTATAGGGTATATCACATGATACAAAAGTTATTCAATGTAATAAAAAAGAATGGAATAAATGTAAGTTCTCTTAATGAATAATAAAAGAATAACAACAAAAGTACAACAAATAATATCCTTACCGTAAAAAAAAACCCTAAATATAAGAGTAGTAGGGAAGAAAGTAGTACTTTTCTTCTTTCTCTCTATAATTTTCTCTCTCTAGAGTTTCAATTGAATTTGTAAGAAAATAATGAAGGAATGAGCTTCTATTTATAGAAAAATGGATGCATAGTAACTAACTCATGAACGGTCCAGATTGATTTACTTTAATCGACGGTCCATATTTAAAGCAAAAATCTTTTAAATAAAATATAATATATTCTATTTATAATCTAATAAAACGAATAACTTTATAAAAGATTTTACTATGCAAACACTACGCAGAGCATTATGCAAAACACTATGCATAATAAAATATAATATAATCTAATTATTGTCTAATAAAACGAATAACTTTATAAAAGTATTTCATTTTATATAAAAAGATTTTTTATTATTAGCCTAATAAAACTAATAACTTTATAAAAGTATTTCATTTTATATAAAAAATTTTTCGCGCTTTTTTACGTTAATAATACTAATAAAACAAAACTTATAAATCAACAATAATTGAATCAAATAACGTGAGATACTATGCAACAACTACTGTAGCAATAATTAAACAAAACTGAGTGTTTTCTCACGTAAGCATCAATAATCAATACCGTGTGCTACTATGCAACCACGCGTATTACTGTACTTTTACTACCGAGTAGTTCAACAGTTTTAACGGTAAAACTTCCGCCGTTATTTTCATAAAAATATTTTTGTCATTTTCTCAATCAAATAATAATAATTTAACATTATGGGGTCCATTAATGATTATTTGTACCATCGCATTTAATATTCGGGGTCTAAAAAGAATATTCCCACGTGGACCAATCAAATATATATAATAATTAAACTTGATAATACTTTGCAAAATTTATAAATACTACCCACAACTATAACATTATATCAAATCCACACCATAATATAAAAAAAATATTTCGAGAAAATTAAATCTTTATTCATAAAATCTGGGGACTCTTTTAATAGATCGCTTCGTTAAGATTGTAACTATGGTTGAAAAATTTTATCATCTACCATATGTTCTAAATCTCGGAGTTATTATTAATGAAAACTATTGATAATGTAATTATCTTTAGTCATGATATTCTTTACTGGGCTAGTTGAGCTCACCCTTTCTTTCACTATTCTCTTCAGGAAATGAGAACGTAGCCGGAACTAGTCGGGGGATGGAGTGATGGTCCAAGATGGTGTCTTAGTAGTCCTCACTATTCTATAAAATAGTGTGATAATAAATGTAATAAGGACTTATTCTGAGAGTGGATATTGTCTTGAAGGCAATATTTGTATTAAAACTCATGACCATATATATTGTCGTACTTTTACATACATTGTATAATTAAGTTGTATTTGAATTTTGTACCATGTATTTGGCGACTCAGAATAAGTGATGTATACCTATTTTGGGGGCGTCACATAAAATGTTTTTAAAAAAATTCCGTTTTTAAAAAATTCAGTTTTTTTAAAAATCTGTTTTTAAAAAAAATCTGTTATTTTTTTTTTAAAAAATTCTATTTTTAAAAAAAATCTATTTTTTTAAAAAAGTATGTTTTTAAAAAATTATGTTTTTAAAAAAAATTTGCTTATTAAAAATTCGATTTTTAAAAATTATATTTTAAAAATTCTTTTTAAAATAATCATTTTTTAAAAAATTCCGTTTTTTTTAAAAAATCTTTTTTAAAAAAAAAATCTGTTTTAAAAAATTGTAATTCTTTTAAAAAATGCTTTTTTTTAAAAAATTGCATTTTTTTAAAAAGTCTCATATTTAAAAAATTTCATTTTTTAAAAAAATTAATTTTTAAAAAAATACATTTTAAAAAATTCTATTTTAAAAAAAGCTGTTTTTAAAAAAATTATTTTATTTTATTATATTTTTGTTATTTTTAAAACTTTAAAATGAGTATTTTTTTATTTTTCAAATCATTTTTGATTTTTTTGCCACATAAGCAATATTTTTTATTTTTTTGCCACGTCAGTGCCACATAAGAAATATTTTAATGTTTGTTAACTTTTTTTAACGGAATGACTTAATTGTAAAATAATAATTAGTTCAGTGATGTAATTCAAAAAATTAAAAGTTCAGTAGTGTATTAAATAAAACATGCCAAGTATAGTGGTGAAATACATAGTTTTGCCATTACTTATTAGTTATTAATAATTCTCTTTAACATGATAAATGATGATGTTGCTTACTTGGATAAATACTTATAATATATTATCTTAATAATATTACTTATTATTTATTAGTATATATTAATGATATTAGTAACATTAATATCTTAATAAGATTATTGTTATAGTCTATATTATCGTTAAAAAAATGAACCTTATTTTTTTTAACAAAAATAATAATTAAAGTAATGTATGCTAATAAGAATAATTTATGATAATAACAATAATACAATATATAGTTATAGTAAATAAATAATTTAATCTCTTGATTGTATCTTTTGTAAAAATAATAAGCATTTTATATATTCAATATATTTTAATAATTTTTCAGATTTTATCTTTTGAAATAAGTAACAAAGTTGGAGAGGTAGAATTAATAGAATAACAAACATATATAAATAAATAATAAAAACTCTAACGTGACTCTTATTCAAGACCTTGAATCTTCTCACTACATGAGAAACTAGACAGAAAGAAAGAAAAATTGAATTTATCTTTCTTTTTGTAAAAATTATCCTACTTTTTCATTAGCATTAATGTAAATTAATAACAATAATATTGTAAGTATATTGATATTATTAATAACATTAATATATCCTAATATCTAATAAGTAATATTATTAAGATAATATTTTTATATTTAGCTAAGAAGCAAAATCATGTTAAAGAGAATTACTAACAACTTATTAATAATATTTGTGACGCCCCCAAAATTAGGTATACGTCACCCATCTTGGGTCGCCACTTACATGGTACATAAATACAAATACAAACTAATTAGACAACGAAATGGGTAAGAATCTGACGTAATATATACAATGAGTTTTAACTCGAATATTGTCATCTGCAGGCAAAGATTCAAACACAAATAAGTCATCAATACATTTCTTGTCACACTATCTAAATGTAATAGTGAGGACTACTAATCTTATCATCCGGACCGAGTCGCTCCGTTCCCGATTAGTCCACTACGTTCTCATTTCACGAAGAGAACATTGAAAGAAAGGGTGAGCTCAACTAGCCCAAGAAGAAATATTATGACTAAGATAATGCATAATAAATTATCCTTAGCTTCAACAAAGATAACAACCGATAGAATATAATGATAACAAGTTTTAGATCAAAAAGCGTAGCGGAAATAAGCAATCCATTAAAGGAGTCAAGTAGAGAATAAAATCTACTATCTTTTATGATTAAAAGGTTTTTCATCACTTTTATCATTTGAGACTCGAACAATAAATAATCCACATCATCGAATCACCCCTACGCACTACTACCAAGGATATTCTTTAAGATCACACGACCACAAATTATCCATCCACTACAGGCCAAATATAATCGTGTTTTCATCAACGGTTATGATCATGCCATAAAATAATTCATCTTTGTTCCCTTGGCCGAAGAGAATCAATAGCCATAATCATACCAAAAATTGTCCATCAATGCACTACAGGCCAGTTGTAAGACCCCAACTTTTATGAATAAAGATGAATTTTCTATAAATATTATTTTTAAATATTAAGGTATGAATTTGAAATAATATTATAGTTGTGGGTAGTATTTATAAATTTTGCAAAGTACGTAAGTTATCTTATAATTATTCGATTGGTCGGGGAATATTCGTTTTAGCAGAGAATATTCGTACAACGTCGCAATCATTGGTAGACCCCACAACGGAATTATTGTCGGATTGAGAAAATGACAAAATTATCTTTTTATAAAATAACGGCGGAAGTTTTACCATTGATACTGTTGAACTACCCGGTAGTAAAGAAATGCGATGTCTGGCGTGGTTGCGTACAATCGACGACAAAGCGTGAGTTTGAATACAAATATTGTCTACTAGATATTATACAAACTCGAAAAGAGTCCTCATTACAACTATTATCACCTTTATTTCACGAGAATAGTGAGGGACTACTAATCTTATCCTACGGACCATTACTTCCGTTCCCAGGCTTCGTCCCGGCTATGTTCTCATTTCACGAAGAAACGGTGAAAAAAAAGGTGAGCTCAACTAGCCCGATGAAATATTATGACTAAGATAATGCGAGAATAAATTATCATTAGCCTTCAACGATGTTAAAGCGATAAAATACTGATAAACAACGGTTTAAGCTGCTGCGGCGGAATAAGCGATCCATAAAAAAGTCAGTAGAGAATAAAATCTACTATCTTTTAGGTTTTAAAGGTTTTCATCATTTTTATATTTGAGACTCGACAATAAATAAACCACCACATCTAATCATCCTGTACCGCGGTCGAGATTTTTTCATCAAATTATCGATGGTCGTGACTATCTTAGAATCACCCCTGGTCATAATCATACCAAAAACTATCCATCTTTGCATTACGAGACCCTTTGAGGACTTTTGTCACATCATTTATATCAAGTCGTGATTATAGAATGATCCACTGGTCATAATCATACTAAGTTTCATCTATGCGTAAGCGAAGATAACATAATATAACATGAGGATGATGATGATGACATAATAATTGATAAAACAAGTTCAAAATTATTTAATCCATGAATTATTAACGTCAAATTATCGACATAATCTTTGTTTACGTAGAGTAAAATTCAAGAATGATCGGAAGAATATTTCCATGAAAGATCTTTGGATGAAGCATGAAATATCGAGGATATTCTACTAATTTCATGGAGTATAGAAGTCGAAGTTTTAACCATTTGGGTATAATAAAGAATGGAATAACAAAAGAAATCACCGTGCATGCGGTACTGCCGCATAGGCAGGTTATTCAGCAGAAATAATAACGGAACGGAACGGTCGGTGAAATTCACGCGCAAGCGGGATGTTCAACGAGAATAATAAAGATGGAACCGGATCGATGGGTGTAAAACACTGCGATAGGATATTCAGCGAGAATGATAAAAAACCGGTCGGTGTACGAGATAGGATATTCAAGCGAGAATAATAAAAAGCGGAACCCGGTCGGTGTAAAACCTGTGACGAGGATGTTCAGCGAAGAATAATAAAAAAGCGGAACCGGTCAGGGGTGTAAAACCTGAGACGAGGATGTTCAGCGAGAATAATAGAAGAATGTCACCAAGTATAGAATTAGCTAAGCGTATCTGAGTTATTCAGCGAGAATAATAAGCATGATGGAATAACATAAGATTTCACCAAGTATAGGGTATCTGGCGTATCTGAGGTTATGTATAGGGTATGCCACTTTTCGAGAGTTATTCAGCGAATAATAATGAATGGAATAATGAAGTTCTCTTGAAGAATAAGAAGTTCTCTTGAAGAAAGAAAAAATACCCACTAGTAAAAAGTGAATATAGAAGTAGTGAAGTAGCGAGAATACTCTTCTTCTTTATATAATTTTCTCTCTCTATAAACTTCTCTCTATAATTTCTCTCTAGAGAGTTTGATGAATTAAGTAAGAAAATAATGAAGGAATGAGCTTATTTATAGGAAAATGGAATGCGTAGTAACTAATCCATGAGCGGTCAGATTGATTTACTTTAATCGGCGGTCGTATTTAAAGAAAAATCTTTTAAATAAAATATAATATATTCTATTTATATAAAAACATTTTCTTATATAAAAACCTTTATGCAATACTATGCAAAACTCTTTCTGAAAATTATCTTATACTATTATATCGTAATAAAATATAATATATATTATTTATAGAATAACTTTAATAAAGTATTCTATTTTATATAAAAAAGATTTTTACATTTTATTACGTTAATAATCTGAATAAAACAAAAGCGTCATTATCATTATAATAATTAATTATTATTATTAATCGTGATAATGGAATCAAGTGGTGACTTCTCGCATAAGCATCGATAATCAATACAGGTGTCTTTCTTATTACACGACCGTATTATTCTTTGTACTTTTTTCTACTAGAGAGTAGTTCAGCGGTGTAACCACGGTAAAACTTCATAGTTATTTTAATAAAATATTTTTGTCGTTTTTTCTCGATCAAAACCAATAATTACATTGTGGGGTCCACTGATGATTGGTAGTTATATACGAATATTCCTGCTAAAGCGAATATTCCCAGAGCCGATCGAATATAATATAACCACTTGCATACTTTTGCAAAATTTATAAATACTACCCTGACTATAATATTATCTCAAATTCACACCATAATAAAAAAAATTATTTTGACAAAATTTAAATCTTTATTGATAAAAAAACGGGGTCTCCTGATCTCCCCTCTTATGGAATTTAAGCCCTCGAAATTAGAATGCGATACTGATATGATAAAGAGATGAGGATACCTTGAATACCTTTATCGTTTAAAAATATTAAATTCATTTGAAAAATGATGAAGCGAATTATTCATTAACAATTCATCTTTCTTTCTTCTGATATTTAAAGATATGAATAAAGATAAAAAAAATAAAACCAATAATCTGAGACTTCGACTTAATAGTATCACGACCACGAATTATCCATACCTTCTTTGGCGAGGATATTCGTGTTTTCAATCTGATTATGATTATCTTAGAACAATCCGTAGTCGTAATCATACCAAGTCCATCTATCTGCGTAAGCGCGAGATGACTTTTAGCGCATCCATGAATTAATATTTCATTCTTTGAGACTCATTTCGATAATTAATCCACATCATCGAATCATCCACACTTTCTCGGGCGAGGATATTCATTAGTATCACGACCACAAATTATCCATACTTCGGCGAAGATAATCGTGTATTCAATTCGACCACAAATTATCCATACTATCTCGACGAAGATAATTGTGTTTTCAATTCTGGTTATGATTATCTTCGAATGATCCATGTCGTAATCATACCGATCCATCTATGCATGCGTAAATGACGAGATGACTTTGAACACATCCATGAATTAATATTTCATTCTTTGAGACTCATTTCGATAATTAATCCACATCATCGAATCATCCACACTTTCTACGGGCGGGCGAGGATATTCATTAGTATCCGACCACAAATTATCCATACACTACGGCCCGAAGATAATTGTGTTTTTCAATTCGATTATGATTATATGACAATCCACAGAAACAATCCATCACGATCGTAATCATACCAAGAATCCATATACGTGCGTAAACTTTGCGAGATGACTTTGAACACATCCATGAATTAATATTTCATTCTTTGAGACTCATTTCGATAATTAATCCACATCATCCGAATCATCCACACTTTTCTGGGGCGAGGATATTCATTAGTATCACGACCACAAATTATCCATGCACTACGACCCGAAGATAATTGTGTTTTTCATTTCTGATTATGATTATCTTAAATGATCCAATCGTAATCATACCAAGATCCATATATATATGCGTAAGCCGCGAGATGACTTTGAACACATCCATGAATTAATATTTCATTCTTTGAGACTCATTCGATAATTAATCACATCATCGAATCATCGATATTCATAAGATAATTATTATCCATTAGTATCATCGATTACAAATTATCCATTTTCTGACGAAGATAATGTGTTTATTCGATTCTGATTATGATTATAGAATAAATCAGTAATAATAATCATCAGAGAGTCTATATAATCATAGATGATGACGAGATGACTTTAAAATAATATAAACATGAGGATAATGATATAAAGAATCGATCGAATGAGATAAAGGATAAATATTAAACATTTATAATATAATTTATCCGAGATTCAAGAATATCCCCATGTTATCAATCATTTAATAATCTCATAATCTAATATCATTAATATTATAACAATATTTTAATCATTTCTTAAATTTATAAACAATTTATCTTAATTGTTTTACGCTTTACCATATAATGCATTTAATCATTCAAAAAAATGCCATACTCATAAAGATATCATCACCAATTATCAAATCCTAAAAAAAAAAAATATATATATACTACTATATAGATTTCTCTAGCCATAAAATCTATATTTTCAACTTTGTTACTTCACATAACATATTTAACTCGTATGTTAAGTAACTAAACTATTTTCATGAAAAATACCAAATCAGTCCCAAAAATATTTCTTTTCTGGGATTTAGCATAATATAGTCCCATAATGAAAATATATTTTTTTCGAAGAATTTTTAAAATTCATTTACTATTTTTAAAAATCAATTTCTAATTAATTCCTTAAGAAATTAGCTACCTCAAGTTTAACTCCAAAAATTCCCAAATCTTGGCGGGACCTTACACATGTTAACGTGAGCTTCTAGTTTAAATTTCATGGTCATCGGAGTTATAGAACTCTCGGTTATATATTTTTTTAAATCGGAAAAACCTAAATATTGAAATAGTCATAACTTGCTCATTTTAAGTCGAGAATGAGCTCATTTTTGGACAGGAGGTACTTTATACCATATACTTTCATGTCCCAAAAGGCCAAATTTTTCTCATAATTTAAGTGGCCGAAACAGCCTCTCTAAAATCATGGCAGAAGCTTTTTTGGGTTTTACAGCTTTGCCTCCTTTGCTAAAATCAGTCCACACAAAAATCTACAACACCTTTTCCAGTAATTCCACTTGGATTAGTTAGGTAACTCATAGATCTAACTCTAGGACTTGACCACATCAAAAAATTCAAAATATAATAGGAGATATGGTTGATTGAATTTCATATTCGTTTTTCACAAAATCGATTTTCAACTCTTTGTGATTTCTAAGAAACTTTCATTTTTCACATAATAACCAACATAACTCATCATAAAACTTACTAATACCTTCATATACCCATGATTTTCATTATTCTATATGCTTTTATTATGACTTTCATCATAAACCACGTAAGCAGATCCTTTTAGTTGAAGAAATATTTGAGGTTTAAGAAATGGGTTTTTTTCTTTGGGGTCGATACAAAATTCGATTTCACGCTCTAGGGTAGGCTAGAAGTCTTCAAGAATCGTCAAGAAATTTATTAATGATAGAAATATCATTCAAAAAGCTATTATTCTCTCATCAAGACTTGGATAGTACGTCACATTGATATGACTTGTGACTTACATCCCTTAAACTAGATAGCACCTCACAATGATACCTATAAACTTGCCATCTTCATTCGACGATGTAAGCCTCTCTGAAAAATGCGGCGGTGCATTCCACACAAGGAAGTCAACAACGAAAGGTTCGGGGCTCTTTACTTATGGCTTGATATAATGATGATTAACTTTAGGGTTTGGTTACTTTGAATTAGTATAATGGGTTGGTTATGAATATAAAAAGCTAACAACCTTACGAAAAGCATGATGAGTAGTTAACCAATTGTTTTCAAAAATCACATCAAAGGCAAATATTTTCAAAAAGATAAGATCGACGAAGTAGCGTGAAAGTGTTTATTTGAAACAACAATTTAAAAAATAGTGCGTGATGTGAAGGCTCTACTAGCGAAGTTTTGACGATAAGTCAAAGTTTAACTTCTTGGTCAAATTTAAGCGTTGAAGCACAACTAGGTGAAAAAAAAAGTGGGTAGGCGGTATCTAACACGGTATAGACTTACATGAGCTTACGATTAACTTACACGTGATAATTTTATTGGGTTTCTCGTCGAGAAAAAAAAGCTCTCTCTCTTAAACTCTAGGCTTTGGTTTATGCAGGGATGACCTTTGGTGCCTCCATCTAGTTGAATTTGTCTTGATGGCGACAAAATCGAGCTAAGTGACCTTCTCTTCCACAATTATAACATGCTTTGGATGGCGTGGCGCGATCGGGGATGATGTGTCCCTCTCTCGCATTTGAAGCATATAATGGGTGGTCGTTCTTCCTTCCTAACAAAAGCGGGTCTTTGGTCTTTGGCGTCTTTCCATCATTGTTGAATCTCCTTTTCTTGAAATGTCCATTCTTATTATTTTGTACGATTACCCAAAGTGGTTACCATCTCTGGCATTGATTTCCTCCGCTTGTTGTCTTCAGCCCGATGACTACTCTCATTTGGTATTATAATTTTTTTTATTTTGCTCTCTTTTAGTTGCGTTGACTCGTTATCGCGCTCCACTAGCTAGAGAGCCTATTTACAACATACGAATAAAAACACGGTTTATGAGAAATAAGATGTTGGCGTATCTCAACTTCAAACCTCTTAAAAACATTAGCGTCATTCTCTCTTCATTATCCACCAGTGGGGATATGAAATCGTGATAACTCATAAATTTTGCCTCGTATTGCGACACGGTCGTATTGTTTTGTTCGACTTGATAAACTCCACCTCCTTCGTATGGCGAATACTTTCGGGGAAAGTATTTGTCGTTGAACGACTCTGGAACTTCTCAAGAGATATCTTGATCTGACGAGGTTGAGTCGTTTCACAGATTCCCACCGATGTCTCTCTCGCGCATGACGTAAAAAGCGGCAAAAGGAACCTTTTGCTCCTCGGAACATCGAGACATCAAATATCTTGTGTCTGCTTTATCCATGCTTGCTTAGCGGAAGTGGTTTTGGCTCTCCCTTAAACTCGGTGGTCCCGACTCCTTGAATTGTTTAGCGGTGGCCTTGAGAGTTTTCAGTGTTTCCACCTACGTTTTGAGCGAAGTAAACTTCGCTTTGATGTTGCATGAATTCTAAAAACCTTTTAAGCGTCCGTCGTTAGTCGATTGATCGGTGTTGTTGTTTTTACGGGAGGATTATCGCCATCTGTTGTACATTATCACGATTATTGATATGTGGAGAATCAGCAGTCTCACATGCTCCATTTTTATTCTCAACATTCTCGGATGCCATTTTCAAATCTTGCCACAAAATAAGGGTTAAAATAACATATTATTAATTAATATACGCCATAATATCTATATATTACGTGAGCCAATTAAATACCAAATAACTTTAGGTTAGGTAGGTCATCTTTAGCGAAGAATTCGTCTCCCTCTCCCCTCTAGTTCTATTCTCACATCTTAGCGGGGATCGTATCCTAGCTACTGCTCTGTTGTGGCGCCCCCAAAATTAGGTATCGTCACCCGTCTTGGGTCGCCACTTACATGGTACATAAATTCAAATCTGACTTACTAATATAAGCGTGTGTATGCAATCTGACATACGACATAAGCGTGAGTTTGAATACAAATATTATCTACTAGATATTATCAAACTCGAAAAGAGTCCTCATTACAACTATTATCACCTTTATTTCACGAGAATAGTGAGGACTACTAATCTTATCCTACGGACCATTACTTCCGTTCCCAGGCTCGTCCCGGCTATGTTCTCATTTTTCACGAGAGAAACGGTGAAAGAAAAAAGGTGAGCTCGACTAGCCCGATGAAATATTATGACTAAGATAATGCGAGAATAAATTATCATTAGCCTTGATGATGTTAAGCGATAAAATACTGATAGACAACCGGTTTAAGCTGCGTGGAATAAGCGATCCATAAAAAAATCGAGTAGAGAATAAAATCTACTATCTTTTAGGTTTTAAAGGTTTTCATCAATTTTTATATTTGAGACTCGACAATAAATAAAACCACCACATCTAATCATCCACTGTACCACGGTCGAGGATTTTCATCAAATTATCGATGGTCGTGACTATCTTAGAATCACCCCACAGTGTCATAATCATACCAAAAACTATCCATCATTTGCATTACGAGACCCTTTGAGGACTTTTGTCACATCATTTATATCAAGTCGTGATTATAGAAGATGATCCTGGTCGTAATCATACTAAGTTCATCATATATGCGTAAGCGAAGATAACATAATATAACATGAGGATGATGATGATGACATAATAATTGATAAAACAAGTTCAAAATTATTTAATCCATGAATTATTAACGTCAAAATTATCGACATAATCTTTGTTTACGTAGAGTAAAATTCAAGAATGATCGGAAGAATATTTCCATGAAAAGATCTTTGGATGAAGCTTGAATATCGAGGATATTCTACTAATTTCATGGAGTATAGAAGTCGAAAGTTTTAACTTATTTGGGTATAATAAAGATGGAATGGAATAACAAAAGAAATCACCGTGCATGCGGTACCGCGCATAGGCGAGTTATTCAAGCGAAGAATAATAATAACGGAACGGTCGGTGAAATTCTGCAAGCGGGATGTTCAACGAGAATAATAAAGATGGATCCGGTGTAAAACACACGAGATAGGATATTCAGCGAATGATAGGATAAGCGGAAACGGTCGAATGAAAAAAGACGAGGATGTTCAGCGGAATAAAAAAGCGGAACCGGTCGGTGTAAAACCTGCGAGACGAGGATGTTCAGCGAGAATAATAAAAAAGCGGAACCGGTCGGTGTAAAAAACCACAGACGAGGATGTTCAGCGAAGAATAATAGAAGAATGTCACCAGTATATAGGGTAATAGCGTATATCGAGGTTATTCAGCGAGAATAATAAGCGATGGAATAACATAAGGATTTCACAAGTATAGGGTATCTGGCGTATCGAGGTTATGTATAGGGTATGCCACTTTTACGGAGTTATTCAGAGAATAATAATGAATGGAATAATGAAGTTCTCTTGAAGAAGAAGAATAACACCACTACTAAAAAAAAATGAATATAGAAGTAGTGAAGTAGCGAGAATACTCTTCTTCTTTACATAATTTTCTCTCTATAAACTCTCTCTATAATTTCTCTCTACAGAGTTTGATGAATTAAGTAAGAAAATAATGAAGGAATGAGCTTATTTATAGGAAAATGGAATGCGTAGTAACTAATCCATGAGCGGTCAGATTGATTTACTTTAATCGGCGGTCCGTATTTAAAGAAAAATCTTTTAAATAAAATATAATATATTCTATTTATATAAAAACATTTCTTATGCAAAACCTTTATATCTTATGCAATCTTATATCTTATTTAACTGAATCTTATATACCTTATAAATAATAAAATATAATATATTTATTTATAGAATAACTTTAATAAAGTATTATATTTTATAAAAAGATGTTTTACATTTTATTACGTTAATAATACGAATAAAACAAAAGCGTCATTATCATTATAATAATTATTATTATTAATCGTGATAATGGAATCAGTGGTGACTTCTCACGCATAAGCATCGATAATCAATCTGGTGTCTTTCTTATGCGACCACTGCGTATTCTTTGTACTTTTACTACAAGAGTAGTTCAGCGATACCAGCGGTAAAACTTCATAGTTATTTGATAAAATATTTTTGTCGTTTTCTCGATCAAATGATAATTACATTATGGGGTCCTGATGATGATTGGTAGTTATGCGAATATTCCTGCTTAAATAGAATATTCCCAGGCCGATCGAATATAATATAACCACTTGCATACTTTGCAAAATTTATAAATCTACTACCTGACTATAATATTATCTCAAATTCACACCATAATATTAAAAATTATTTTGACAAAATTTAAATCTTTATTGATAAAATTCATGAAATTTATCTTATTTCTTAATATTAGTATATCGATATTCAATTTGATTTGATTATTAAAGTTCTCTTAGAATTAAAATCATTATGATTAATTCATATTATGGGCTTGAAATTATGCTCTTTTTCTTGATCTTGTTTTATAATAATTAATTGAATAATTTTATATTGTCATCATACTCATGTTTATAATATGTTAAAAGTTATACGTGGCTTTCATAGTGCATAGATGGACTTGGTATGATTATGACGAGGATTATTTTATAATCATGGTAGTAATGTTACAAATGATGTGATAAAAGTCCTCGTTAATGTTCCGTAAAGTGCATTGATGGTTGTTGGGCGATTGTCATGATCATACCATTGATGAATACCTACGAATATCCTTGCCCGTAGTGCATGGATAATTTATGGTCGTGATACTAAAGAATATCCTTGGTAGTAGTGCGAGGTGATTGATGATGTGGATTATTTATTAAAAGTCGAGTCCCGATGATAAAAATGATGAAAAACCTTTTAAATCATAAAAGATAGTAGATTTTATTCTCTACTTGACTCTTTTAATGGATTGCTTGTTCATTGCAGATTAAACTTGATGTCTATTGTATTTTATCGGTTTAACATTGTTGAAGGCTAATGATAATTTATTACGCATTATCTTAGTCATAATATTTCTTATTGGGCTAGTTGAGCTCACCCTTTTCTTTCTCTTGTTCTCTTGAGGAAATGAGAGCGTCAGGCTGGGACTAGTCGGGGAGCGGAGTGATGGTCGGATGATGATAGCATTAGTAGTCCTCACTATTCTATGAAATAGTGTGATAATAAATATAATGAGGACTTTTTTTGAGTTTGAATATTATCTAGAAGACAATATTTGTATTAAAACTCTCGAGATATGTATTTTGTCGTATGTTACACACATTGTTGTATAATTAAGTTGTATTTGATTTATGTACATATATATTTGGCGACTTCAAGAATGGGTGATGTATACCTATTTTGGGCGTCGCGATTAATATCAAAGCTTAGGGATATGATCTGGCTAAGATGTGAGATAAGAACTAGGAGGGAGGCGGGGAATTCCTTCGCTAGTATGACCTACCTAAATTTATTTGTTATTTAATTGGTCGATTCGAGTATAGGGATAATATGTGATATGTTAATTAATCCTTATTTTGTGGTAATATTTGAAAATGGCATCCGAGAATGTTGAGAATATCAATGGAGCACGAGGAGACCGTTGAGTCTCCACGGATCAATAATCGGGATAATGTGCATCGAAGGAAGGCGACAATCCTCATGTAAAACAACAACTTGACCAAATGATGAGCGATGGAATGTTCGAGGCTTCATGCAATTCATGCAACATTAAGGTAGAGGCGGCTCACATCCAAAATGTGGGGTGGAAAACGGAAAACTCTCGAATGGTCACCGCTAGCGATTCAAGGAGGCTGGGACCCGGAGTTTATTGGAGAAGCCAAAACCACTTAAAGCGGAGGCGTGGATAAAGCGAGATTACCAAGATATTTGATGTCTTGGGATGCTCAAGAACAAAAGGTTCCTTTGCCACCTTCATGTTGTGAGGAGGCATATTCTTGGTGGGGAATCGTAAAAGCGTACTCAACCAAATTAACTTGAAGATGACTTGGGAGAAGTTCAAGAAGCATTCAACGACAAGTACTTTCCGAAAGTATTCGTCACATGAAAGAGGTAGAGTTCATTAAAGTTGGAGCAAAACAATATGGCCAAGTATCGCGATCTGAAGCCAAGTTCTTTGAGTTGTCCGATTTTTGCGTCCCATTTGGTTGATAATGAGGAGAGGATGGCGAGAATGTTTTAAGAGGTTTGAAACCAGAGATACGTCGATATCTTATCTCTCATAAAGCGTGTTTGTATTTGGATGTTGTTAATAGGACTCGATTTATTGGAGCGCGATAATGAGTCAACCTGACCAAAAAGAAGCGGTAACAAATGATAATACCGGTGATACTTAATCATCAAAGCGGTGACAATAAGCGTGGAGGAATCAACATGCGAAATAGTAACCACTTTGATGGTAATCATGGCCAAACAATAGGAATGGACATTTTAAGAAGAGGAATTCAACAATGATGGAAAGGCGTCGACCAAAGGCACCGTTGTTAAGGAAGGAGAACGACCCACTATCGTATGCTTCAAATGCGGAGGGGAGGGACACATCGATCCAAGCGTGTCGATGCCATCAAAGCGTGTTACAATTGTGGAAAGAAGGTCACACAGCCGATTTTGTCGTACATCAAGACAAGTTCGGTGGGATGGAGGCACCAAATGCGTCCCAGAAAGTCGAAATCGGTAGTCTGAGGAGAGCATTTGTTGTGACCTCCCGGAAAGAAAGGAAACGAACGAGGTCATCACGGGTAAGCTTATCATAAACTCTATGAAGTATATACCTTATTTGATCTAGGTTCTACCCATTCTTTTATTTCTCTACTTGCGCTCAACGTTTAAATTTAACTCAGGAGAAGTTGGACTTTGACTTATCCGTTGAAATTCCGTTGGGAGAAACCTTCATTACATCCCTTTGTTTATAAGTCTTGTTTTTAGTTCAAATCGGCACCCACACATTACTGGTCGATCTTATTTCTTTAAAAATACTTGCATTTGATGTGATTCTAGGGATTGATTGGGTTAACTACTCATCATGCAAAAATTGATTATTTTTTGTAAGGTTGTTAGCTTTCATATTCTAACCAACCTATTATGCGAATTCAACAACCAAACCATTAAAATCAATCTTCGTTATTTCAAGCCATAAAGCTATTCGTTTATTAAAAAGCGGATGTCAAGCTTTCTTAGCTCATATCACGGATCTAAACAAAAATCGTCGGTTTTGAATGATATTTCTATTGTTAATGAATTTCTGACGTATTCTCGAAGAACTTCCTGGCCTACCCCCAGAGCGTGAAATAGAATTTTGTATCGACCTTGAACATTTCCAAAGCCCCATATCGAATGGCTCCTATTGAACTTTAGGAGTTAAAAACCCAACTGCAGGAATTGTTAGACATTGGCTTTATTCGTCCTAGTACTTCTCCTTAGGGTGCTCCTGTTCTATTCGTGAAAAAAGAAAGATGTGACTATGTGACTTTGTATTGATTATCGGGAGTTGAACCATGTCACCGTCAAAAATAAATATCCGTTCCCACGTATTGATGAACTGTTTGACCAGTTACAAGGAGCCAAATTCTTTTCAAAGATTGATCTTCGTTCCGGATATCACCAGTTGAAGATTAAAATCGATGACATTCTAAAGACGGCTTTCGAGAACTCGAATGCGGGCATTATAAATTCCTAGTCGTATCTTTTGGATTAACTAATGCTGCTCCTGCGCCTTCATGGATATGATGAACCAAAGTATTTGAGGAATATTTGGATCACTTTGTGGTCGTCTTTATTGATGACATCCTTATTTATTCCAAAAGCTGTGAAGATCATGAAAGCAACACTGAAATTTGATACTCCAAAAGCTTCGTGAATATAAACTTTATGCCAAGTTGAAGAAATGCGAGTTCTGGCTTGAGGAAGTACCATTCCTTGGGCACGTAGTATCAAGTCATGGAATATCTGTTGACCCAGCAAAGATTGAAGCTATTCAAAGATGGGAACAACCTAAATCAGTGATCGAAATACGTAGCTTTCTCGGCTTAGCTGGTTATTATCGGAGATTCGTGGAAGAATTTTCTCGAATCGCTACTCCACTAACTCAGCTGACTCGGAAAGATACAAAGTTCGGTTGGAGCTAGGAATGTGAGAAGTGTTTTCAAAAACTTCGAGAGAGACTCATTTAGACTGTTACGACAATACCACCATCGGTTCGGAGGATTTGTCATCTGATGATCTTCGGACAAAGGGTTAGGATGTGTTCTCATGCGACATGGGAAAGTCATAGCCTTTATGCCTCACGACAACTCAAAGAATATGAGAGGAATTATCCTACTCATGATCTAGAGTTAGCGATTTATTATCTTCACACTAAAAATTTGGAGGCATTACTTGTATGGGGAGAAAGTGGAGATCTTTCCTGATCATAAAAGCCTCAAATATTTCTTCACTTAAAAGGAACTCAACATGCGACAACGACGTTGGCTTGAACTGTTGAAAAATTATGATCATACCATCCAATACCATCTTGGAAAAGCGAACGTGGTAGCTGACGCATTGAGTAGAAGATCATATGCGGGTACGAGTGCGATATTGTCAACGCAAAGGCCTACTTTGTGTGACTTGCAAAGAATGGAGATAGAGTTAAAGACTCCAGGGACCCACGTGATGATGGCAAATATACGAGTAGAACCGACTTTAATTGATAAAGTTAAAGCTGCTCAAACTACAGACCTGGAGCTGATGCGTATGAGGAAGAAAGTGCAAGAAGGTGCTATGCCGGAATCAAGAATCGATGATGAAGGAATACTTTGAGTCAACTCCAGACTTTGTGTTCCTAACGAAAGAAATATCATTCAAAACTGTGTCCCTCATCCAAGACTTGGATAGCACGTCACATTGATACCTATCAACTTGCCATCGTCATTCATGACGTCGCCTACGGAAAGTCTGGTTTCGGTGCATTTCACACAAGGAAGTCAACAACGAAAGGATCGGGGCCCTTTACTTATGGCTTGATATGACAGTGATTGACTTTAGTGGATTGGTTGTTTTAATTCACATAACAGGTTGATTAGGAATATGAAAGCTAACCACCTTACGAAAAGCATGATGAGTAGTTAACCAATCGATTCCTAAAATCACAATAAAGGAAAGTATTTTTAAAGAGATAAGATCGACAGGTAACGTGAAAGTGTTTATTTGAATCAACAAGATTTATAAACAGTGGAGGTAACGAAGGCTCCTACTAACGAAGTTTCAACCAATAAGTCAAAGTCTAACTTCTCCTAAGTCAAATTTAAACGTTGAGTGCAAGCAAAAGAGATAAAAGAATGGGTAGAACTGGTATCTTAAAAGGTATAGACTTCACAAGAATTTATAATTAACTAACCCGTGCTAATTTCGTTCGGTTTACTCGCTTTTTGAGAAGTCACAAAAAACGCTCTTCCTGAAACCACCAACTTTATTTTTGTCCGTATCCGCCTTTGGTGCCACCGTCCCAGCTGGACTTGACTTTGGAGCACGACAAAATCGAGCTAAATGACCTTCTCTTCTTGAAATTTTCACTTCTATTATCTTGGCCATGATTACCACCGAAGTGGTTACCATTCTTGGCTTGATAATTTTCCCATGATGGTTATCGTTGTTCCGATTGCCGTTGCCACCGGTATGATTATTATCGTGTTGTTGGTCGTTACCTTTTGGTTGAGCTGACTCATTATCGCCCTCCAATAACTGAGCCCTATTCACAACATCTGAATATAAACAAAGTTTATGAGAAATGAGGTATTGACGTATATCGAGTTTCAAACCACTTATAAATATTCGCGTCATTCGCTCCTTATTATCGACCAAATGGGACGCAAATCGAGACAACTCGGCAAACTTAGATTCGTACTGCGCCACGGTCATATTGTTTTGCTCCATTGCTTATCTCAACATTTTCAGATGCCATTTTCAAATACTGCCACAAAACAAGGGTTAATTAACATATCACATATTATCCCTATACTCTGACCAACCAATTAAATAACAAATAAACTTAGGTAGGTCATACTAGCGAAGGAATTCTCCGTCTCTCCCCTCCTAGTTCTTATCTCACATCTCACCAGGATCATATCCTAAGCTTTGATATCAAATTGTGGCGCCCCCAAAATTAGGTATACATCACCCATCTTGGGTCGCCACTATACGTGGTACAAAATACAAATACAAACTTAATTATACAAATGTCGTGTAACATACGACAATACATAAACTGAGAGTTCTAATAGGAATATTGTCATTTAGACAATATCCATACTCAAAGGAGTCCTCGTTACATTTATTGTCACACTATTTAACAGAATAGTGAGGACTACTAATGTTATCTTCTGGACCATCACTCCTTTTCCTGACTCGTCCCAACTATATTCTCATTTCCTGAAGAGAACATTGAAAGAAAGGGTGAGCTCAACTAGCCCAGTAAGAAATATTATGACTAAGATAATGCAGAAAAAAATTATCATTAGCCTTCAACAGTATAACAACTGATAGAATATAATAGACAACAAGTTTTAGATCAACAACTGCAGCGGAACAAGCAATCCATTAGAAGAGTCAAGTAGAGAATAAAACCTACTATCTTATATGATTTAAAAATGTTTCACAAAACAAGGCTTAATAGAACGTTTATTCAATATCCTTACCCCAAAGGCTGAAGATATTCAAGTGTAATAACAATGATCAGACAAATCAGTTGTCTACCTTTGCACTACGTGCCAAAGATATTCAACTATAAAATCAATCGCGGAGACTCAGCTAAATAAATAATCCACATCATCGAATCAGCCCCGCACAACGTGCCAAGGATATTCGTTAGTATCACTAGTGGTTATGATCATGTCATACACCTGTCCATCTTTGCGCTACGGGTCAAAGCTATCAAATAACAGATCATCTTTGCACTACAGGCCAAAGACATACAACTGTAAAACCAATAACCAACAGTATAATAAAGAATGGAATAATAAAAGTTCTCTTCATGAATAAGAAAGAATAACACCCCTTACCGTACAAGAAACTGAATATAAGAGTAGGAAAGTAGCAGAATACTTTTACATAGTTTCTCTATAATTTTTCTCTAGAGTTTGTTGAATTTGTAAGAAAATAATGAAGGAATGAGCTTCATTTATAGAAGAATGGAATGCATAGTAAATTAACTCATGAGCGGTCAGATTGATTTACTTTAATCGACGGTCCATATTTAAAGCAAAATCTTTTAAATAAAATAAAATATATTATATTTATATAAAAGATTTTCTTATACAAACACTTATGCGACCTTTATGCAAACACTATACAAACACTATGCATAATAAAATATAATATATTCTATTTATAGAATAACTTTAATAAAGTATTACATTTTATATAAAAAGATGTTTCAGTTTTATAACGTTAATAATACTAATAAAACAAAAGCGTATAAATCAACAATAATTGAATCAAATTATGTGAGATCTTGTCACGCAACTATTGTAGCAATAATTGAACAAAAAGCGGGTGACTTATCACATAAACATCAATAATCAATACCGGTGTGCTTTACTATGCTGACCCGCAGCGTATTCTTTGTACTTTACTACTAGAGTAGTTCAACGATGAAATTAACGGTAACACTTCATAGTTATTTTCAATAAAATATTTTTGTCGTTTTCTCAATCCGAAAATAATTCCGTTGTGGGGTCCACCAATAATTGCGTCGTTGTACGAATATTCTCTGTTAAAACGAATATTCCCCGACCAATCGAATATTATATAACAACTTGCTTACTTTGCAAAATTTATAAATATTACCCACAACTATTACATTAAATCCACACCATAATATTAAAAAAAAAAATTATTTAGAGAAAATTAAATTTTTATTCATAAAATCTGGGGTTTCACAGACTCGCCTTACCGCCAAGTATGTCTCGTGTTCATAATATTTTTCACATATCCATGTTGCGTAAATATGTGAAAGATCCGAACCACATTATTTAGTTAGAACCGGACGAAATAGCGGAAGACTTAATGTATGAAGAGGTACCTGTTCAAATCTTGGATCGGAAGGAACATATTTTACGCTCCAAGGTAATACCTCAAGTCAAAGTTTTGTGGAGAAACCACGATGTTGAGGAAATGATCTGGGAGTTAGAATCTGAAATGAAATGAAGGTATCCTTACCTCTTCGACATACCAAGTATGTACCCTAATTTTGAGGGCAAAATTTCTTAAGAAGGGGAGGTTGTAAGACCCCAACTTTTATGAATAAAGATGAAGTTTCTATAAATATCATTTTTAAATATTAAGGTATGAATTTGAAATAATATTATAGTTGTGGGTAGTATTTATAAATTTTGCAAAGTACGCAAGTTGTCTTATAATTATTCGATTGGTCGGGGAATATTCGTTTTAGCAGAGAATGTTCGTACAATGGCGCAATCATTGGTAGACCCCACAACGGAATTATTGTCGGATTGAGAAAATGACAAAATTATTTTTTATAAAATAACGGCGGAAGTTTTACCGTTGACATTGTTGAACTACCCCGAAGAAAAAGTACGAAGAATACACGTGGTTGCATAAGAAGACGGTGATTTCGATATTGATGCTTACGTAAGAAGTCACTTTCGGTTATACTCAATTATTGCTACGATGAAATATCGCATCATACCTCCGTATTATTGATTTGATTATTGTCACAGTATCATCTGCATTATTTGTTATATTATCAATAATTGATGTCTGGAGGTTATTCGGGGCACTTTTCATGTCGAGTTACTATTCATGAGTTCTTATTCACGATTCTTACGCTGCGAGTTACTATTCACGAGTAACTATTCTTGAAATTCTTATTCACGATTCTTATTCACCCGATTCTTATTCTTTCTAGTATTCGCGTCAGACCTCATGAGGAGATGTCTTTAATTTTTGAATAGTTGGTTGAATGAATTAATATGGCCATTTGGTGGAAAGTTATAATAGTGAACGATATGGAATTATTTGGTTTAAAGTTTTAATAATAGTAAATCAGTATGGATAGTTGTTTTAAGTTTTAATAGTAAATCGATCTGGATCGTTCGTTTAAAAGTAAATCGATCTGGATAGTTCATTTATTAGTTCTTTATTCATTCCATTCTTCTATAAATAGAAGCTCGTTTCCTTCATTATTTTCTTGCGAATTCACTTTGAAACTCAGAGAGAAAATTATAGAGAGAAAGGAGAAACTCGCTACTTCACTACTTATTTTGGTTTTTTTTACGGTAAGGGTGTTATTCTTTCTTATTCATGAAGAGAACTTACATTATTCCAACCTTTATTATTACATTGGAATAAATATAGACATATACTATCATAACCCGTATAAGCGGTATATGCGCCCCAAAATTAGGTATACATCACCCATCTTGGGTAGTCGGATCGTAATACGAATTTAAATCAACTTACTAATATAGCGTATGGTATACAATACGACATAAAGCGTGAGTTTGAATACAAATATTGTCTACTAGATATTATACAAACTCAAAAGAGTCCTCATTACAATTATTATCACCTTTATTTCACGAGAATAGTGAGGACTACTAATCTTATCCTACGGACCATTACTCAGTTCCCAGGCTCGTCCCGACTATATTCTCATTTCTGAAGAAGCGGTGAAAGAAAAAGGGTGAGCTCAACTAGCTCGATAAGAAATATTATGACTAAGATAATGCGAGAATAAATTATCATTAGCTTCTGGTGATGTTAAAGCGATAAAATATAATGAACATCAAGTTTAACTACGGTGGAACCAATGATCCATTAAAAAAGTCAGTAGAAAATAAAATCTACTATCTTTTATGATTTAAAAGGTTTTTCATCTTTGTTATATTTGAGACTCGACTTTAATAAATATTCCACATCATCGAATCACCCTTGCTTATTTCGGCGAGGATATTCTTTAGTATCACGACCACAATTATTCATACCACTACGGGCGAGAATAGTTGTGTATTCATTAATGGTCATGATCATGCCAACAAGCGTCCATCGATGCTTACGGGCCAATGAGGACTTTTACCACATCATTTGTAACATTACGGTCATGATTACTTGAGAATAATCACAGTCGTAATAATCATACCAAGTCCATCTACATACCACTACTGAGGCCATCGCGAATATGACTTTCAAAAAATATAAACATGAGGATGATGACAATGATATAAGAATTGATAAAACAAGTTCAAGAATTGTTTTATTCGGGAATTATTAACGTCCAAATCGGACGGCAATCTTTGTTTTGTAGAGTAAAATTCAAGAATGATCGGAAGAATATTTCCATGAAAAGATCTTTGGATGAAAGCATGAATATCGAGGATATTCTACTAATTTCATGGAGTATAGAAGTCAAAGTTTTAACCAATTTGGGTATAATAAAGAATGGAATAACAAAAGAAATCACCGTGCATGCGATAGAATAATCATGAGCGAGGTTATTCAGCGAGAATAATAAATAACGGAACCCGGTCCCACAGAAAGCATGCAGACGAGGATGTTCAAGCGACAAAATAATAAAAAATAAAGGTGTAAAACACCGAACGAGGATGTTCAAGCGGTAAGGTGTAAAAACACACCTGAGCAGGATGTTCAGCGAGAATAATAGAAGAATGTCACCAAGTATAGAATAAAGCCTGGCGTATCTGAGTTATTCGATAGAATAATAAGCGATGGAATAACAGCAGTTCTCTTCATGAATAAGAAAAGAATAACACCCTTTCTGAGTACAACAAATAATATTCCCTACCTTAGAAAAATGAATATTGGAAAAGTGAAGTAGCGAGAATACTTTTCTTTCTTTCTCTCTATAGTTTCTCTCTACAGAGTTTCAATGAATTCGTAAGAAATAATGAAGGAATGAAGCTTTCTATTTATAGAAAAAGCGAGGGTGGCTCTTGGTCTTGAAAGGTCAAAATGACTCTTGGTAATATTGAAGAGACAACTACTTATTTCTTGAAGGGTAATTAACCTTTGGAACAGAAGAAGCGAGTTAACTCTTGGTAATATTGAAGGGACAACTCTTTTATTAAAGAAGGGGTAATTACTATTGCGAAGGTAATTACTATTGTGAAGGTAAATACTATTGAAGAAGGTAATTACTATTGGCGAAGGTAAAACTATATGATGAAGGTAATTCTATTCACAAAGGTAATTACTATTCACAAAGGTAATTCTTATTGTGAAGGTAAATACTATTGTGAAGGTAATTACTATTCAAAGGTAATTCTTATTCACAAAGGTAATTCTTATTATTGAAGAGACTCTTAGATGATGACATATGGCCCCCATAAAATAATCAAACTTACCTGACGTCTCATAATGGACTCTTTATATACATCGAGGATTGAATAAATATTACCACAAATCATTTTATTTTTTAATCGACACATTTTAATCTATCAATTATTAATCATTTATAACTTATCGTCTCGATTAATAATATAACATATTATCTGAGATGATCTTTGTGACAATAATTGAATCGATAATATAAGAGATATGATCACGTGATTCATTTGTAGTGATAATTGAGTATAGCTAAGTGACTTCTCACGTAAGCATCGATAATCAATACTGAGTGTCTTCTTATCACGACCCACAGCGTAGACATGTACTTTTACCACCGGGTAGTTCAGCAGTTTTAACGGTAACACAGAAAAATAATTTTTCGTTTTAACTACTTTTACCTTAGGATCCAGTTAATGAGCAGTATTAATTTTAACGGTATATTTTACCTCTTACTTTAGTTATTTTTATAGAAAGATAATTTTATTCCATAATATTCAAAATAATATTTATAAAAATTCAATAGTTGGGGTCTTCTACATACCCTTTTGGTGGGTTATTCCATTCTTTATTATTGATGAATTGGTAGCATAGTCGTATGATATTTATTCTTTATTATTCATTGGAATAACATGTATAAAAGAATATTCCCATACCCTATACATAACTTCTATAAGCGAATACTTTTTATATTACAATTTAATATTATGTCGGAATACTTTTGCAAAATTTATATTTATTACCCGCATTTATAACATTATATCAGTGAATTTATTCCATAATATTCATTTAAAATAATATTTATAGAAAATTCACATAACTTTGGTTCCTTTATTTATAAAATTTGGGGTCTTGTTCTCGGACAAATTAATTCTTGAAGTTGTTTTATTGAATTCTTATATCATTGTCATCATACTCATGTTTATATTATGTTGAAAGTCATCTACGTGGCACGTCAGAATGCATGGATGGACTTGGTATGATTATGACCAGGGATTATTCGGTATAATCTTGATCGTAATGTTACAAATGATGTTGTAAAAGTCCTCATTGGCCCGTAGTGCATTGATGGACAGTTGTTGGCATGATCATGATTATGATCATCGAGTTTAACTGCAGCGGAACAAGCAATTCATTAGAAGAGTCAAGTAGAGAATAAAACCTACTATCTTCTATGATTTAAAAATGTTTTCATCAACTTTTATCACCTGTATTCACCTGAACCACTAAAGATTTTAATTAAGTTCACAATTCATATTTATAATAACATGAATTAACAATTCCTTCTTGCCACAAGGCTTAATAGAACGTTTACTCAATATCCTTACCCTAAAGGCTGAAGATATTCAAGTGTAATAACAATGATCAAACAAATCAGTTGTCTACATTTGCACTACGTGCCAAAGATATTCAACTATAAACCCAATCGCTGAGACTCAGCTAAATAAATAATCCACATCATCGAATCATCCCCGCACTACGTGCCAAGGATATTCGTTAATATCACCAATGGTCATGATCATGTCCTACACCTGTCCATCTTTGCGCTACGGGTCAAAGCTATCAAATAACAGATCATCTTTGCACTACAGGCCAAAGATATTCAACAACATATCATCTTTGCACTACATGCCAAAGACATACAACGTAAAACCAAAAAACCAACAGTATAATAAAGAATGGAATAATAAAAGAATTTCACCACGTATGTAAAGACTTGGCATGACAAAGTTATTCCAACATAATAATAAAGAATGGAATAACAATAGCTCTCTTCATGAATACTGAAATAAATAATACTCCTTACTATAATAATAATATCCTCACGAATATTGAGCGAAAATAATATTCCTTACGAATATTAAGCGGAAATAATATTCTTTACGAATATTAAATGAATATAATGAATATTGAACGATAATAATATTCATATGAATATGAAAAATAATTTTCTTCAGAATAAAAAAAAATAATAATCCTTACCTTAAAATAAGAGTATTCCAACTGGAATAACGAATATATTCTTGAAGAAAACTTCCACTGTTTTCTACGCTCAAAATTTTCTATCTCTAAAGAAATACGCTCAATATTATAGAAGGAGAATTCTCTGAACTTCTGGTGTGATTTCAATTCTAACTAAGCTTCCCATTTATAGGAAAATAGACTGCATAGTAACCAATCCATGAACGGTCCAGATTGATTCACTTTAATCTGATGGTCCATATTTAAAGCAAAATTTTTTAAATAAAATATAATATATTCTATTTATATAAAAAGATTTTTACTATGCAAACACTATCGGAACCTTATGCAAACATTATGCATAATAAAATATAATATATTCTATTTATAGAATAACTTTAATAAAGTATTACATTTTTATATAAAAAGATGTTACATTTTATTACGTTAATAATACGAATAAAATAAAACTTCATCATCACTTACTTTGAAAAAATTTTCAAATATCACCCTTAACTTTAAACTTTTATCAATTTAACTATTCACCAAAATAGAAAAAATGAACACTTTTATTTCATAAAATTCGGGGTCTCACAACAATGATATAAGAATTCGATAAAACAACTTCAAGAATTAATTTATCCAGGAACCACTAACGTCCCAATTGTCAACAAGATATTGTTTTGTGGTGTAAAATTCAAGAATGCTTTCGAGGAAGAATATTTTCATGAAAAGATATTGGATGAAGCCTTGAAATATCGAGGATATTCTACTAATTTCATGGAGTATAGAAAGTCAAAACTTTAACCAATTGAGTATAATAACGATTGGAATAACAAAAGAAATCACCATGATTGCGGTGCCAGATGATGCAGATTATTCCAAGAATAATAATAACGTAACTTGGTCGTATGAAATTCACCGCAAAGCGGGATGTTCAGCAGAATAATAAATAATTAAAAGCGGAACCCAAATTAGCCAGATATAGATGTATACATGATATTCCAGCAGAATAGCGAAAATAATTAAAAGCGGAACCAAGTCCGTACAGATAAGATGCAGGATATTCAATGAGAATAAGCTTGAATAACTAAAAGCGAATTGGTCGCCAAGCGTATACATGTGATGCGAGGATATTCCAATGAGAATAATAAAAAGATGAATAATAGAATAATGTCACCAAGTATAGGGTAGCCATGGCGTATCAAAGTTATTCCAATAGAATAATAAGCAATGGAATAAAAAGCGATTCTCTTCATATATAAGAAAGAATAACACCCCTTTACCGTAAAAGAACTGAATATAAGAGTAGGGAAGTAGCAGAATATTTTTCTATAGTTTCTCTATAATTTCACTCTCTGGAGTTTCAGTGAATTTTTAAGAAATAATGAAGGAATGAGCTTCTATTTATAGGAGAATGGAAATGCACTATTCATGGCTGAAATTATTTTGCATAATACGAATCTTCAATTTTCAATCAACCAAACATTATAATATAATATATATATATATATATATACACACACACATGTTTTCAAAATATATATATCAATATAATAAATACACCACTTAATTTTTCTCCCCCATAACCAACATCAATCCCCCACCCACCCACCCAATAATCAAATTCACTACTACTCTTACACATCATTTATCACTATTACTTTTCCACCATTTTCCACTCACACACATATAATCACTTTCATATATCACTTTCTCCCACCATATCTTAATACATACATATACTTCCATATTTATACTCTTCCATTTCCAAAATCATTTTTCAACAACATATATAGACTACGTGTATTTAGCGTATGGGCCCACCTTTAAAATTTTCAACAGATTATTTTAAAAAATGGATAAATAAGGATCCATAAAATAAGCAAAACTTCATAAAAATCACCTTAATAATTTTAATAACATTTATCATCTTTATTACAATTCTGATATTAATCGAATCGACCGTGTCGTTTCAGAAAGCGGGGGCTTTGGGTAAGGATTTTTCCTCACTGGCGCTCAATTACCTAACCTCTCCGCCGATAGAACTTCTGACATAGTTAATATTGCAAATAATAATATTAATAACTTTTGTCTCCTCAATTATTGATTTAATAATATATAAAATATCAATAATAATTGAATCGAAATAACGTGAGATCTTGTATGACAATTCTTATGCAATAATTGAACGAAAAAATGGTACTTCTAGTAAGAATCGATAATAAAACTACTTATCTTGATACAGCACTTACTCAGCGTAGTTTTACTACGCAGTATTATTCTTTACTTTTTACTGTGAGTAGTTCAATAAAGATGCTTGTGAGATAAATTTTATGAATAAAGATTTAAATTTCTCAAAATATTCTTTTGAATATTATGGTGTGGATTTGATATAATGTTATAGTTGTGGGTAATATTTATAAATTTTGTAAAGTATGCAGTTATCATATTATATTCGATTGTTGGGGAATATTCTTTTTATCGGGGGAATATCAAATGCGACTTACAATCATTAAGTGGACCCATGCTTGGAATTATTATCGGATTGAGAAAGCGATAAAAATATTTTTATTAAAAATAACGACGGAAGTTTCACGATGTTAATCTTGTTGAACTACTTGGTAGTAAAAGTACGATGTCTGGCGTGGTTGCATAGTAGCAATACGCGGTATTGATTATTGATGCTTACGTGAGAAGTCACTTCGGTTTTGTTCAATTATTGCTATATAGTAATTAGCATGCGTAGTATCTCGCGTTATTTGATTTAATTATTGTCGATATTTTATATATTATTAAATCAATAATTGAGACGACAAAGTTATTAATATTATTATTTGCAATATTAACGATGTCAGAAGTTACACGTCGAGAGGTTAGATAATTAATTGTGCAATGAGAAGAAATCCTTATAGGAAGGCCCCCCTCTATCACAGGAGCGACACAGTCGATTAATATTGTGAATTGTAATAAAGATGATAAATGTTGTTAAAATTATTAAGGTGATTTTTATGAAGTCTGCTTATTTTATGGATTCCTATTTACCTATTTTTTAAAAATAATCGGTAGAAAATTATTTAAAGGTGGGGCCCACATGTGGGGGCCACATGTGGGGCCCATATGTGTTGGAAAAATAATTTTGGAAATGGAAGAGTATAAGTATGGAAGTATATGTATGTATTGAGTATATGGTGAAAGAAAATGATATGTGAAAGTGATAGGTGTGTGATGTGTGTGTGAGTGGAAAATGGTGGAAAAGTGGTAGTGTGATAGTGATGTGTAAGAGTGTAGTGAAATTGATTATTTGGTGTGTGGGGGATTAATATTGGTTATGGGGGAGAAAAATTAAGTGGTGTATATATAATATTGATATATATAAGTTGAAAACATGTGTTTATATATATGTATTATATTTTAATTTTTGTTATGATTTTATTGGTTAGTTGATTGACTTAATTGTTAGTTGATTGAAAAATAATTTTATAAAATTATTTCATCTGTAATAAATCCTTGCACAGTGTATTTCAATTCTCCTATAAATAGAAGCTCATTCCTTCATTATTTCTTACAAATTCACTGAAACTCTAGAGAGAAATTATAGAGAAACTATAGAAAAGTATTCTGCTACTTCCCTACTCTTATGTCCAGTTTCTTTTACGGTAAGGGATATTATTCTTTTGTATTCATGAAGAGAACTCATGTTATTCCATTTCTTATTATTACATTGGAATAACTTTGTATAAGCAATTACTACCTATACTTGGTGACATTCTTCTATTATTATACATCTTTATTATTATTATGTTGGAATATCACATACATGTGTTTATCTGTGGGACTTGGTTAGTTTTTATTTATTGATTTTATATACATTGGAATATCTTATACATATCTTTATCTGTAGGACTGGTTGGTTAGATTTTAATTATTGATTAATACATTTGGAATATATCCATGCATGGAATTCTTATCGTCGGGACTGGTTCCGTTTTAATTATTTATTATTACATTGGAACATCCTGTCGGTGTGAATTTCACACGACTTTGGTTCCGTTATTATTATTACATTGGAATAACACATACATCGCTAAAATCTGCGCGTCGTGGTGATTTCTTTTGTTATTCCATTCGTTATTATACTCGGTTGGGTAAAATTTTGACTTATACTCCATGAAATTAGTGGAATATCCTTGATATTTGCGCTTCATCCAATATCTTTTCATGAAAATATTCTTACGAGAATTCTTGAATTTTACACCACAAAACAATATCTTGTTGACAATTGGAGCGTTGTTGGTTCTGGACAAATTAATTCTTGAACTTGTTTTATTGAATTCTTATATCATTTTATCATCCTCATGTTTATATTATGTTGAAAGTCATACATGGCTTTGTAGTGCATAGATGGACTTGGTATGATTATAACGAGGGATTATTCGGTATAATCATGGTAGTAATGTTACAAATGATGTGAAAAAAAATCATCGTTGGGCGTAGTGCATTGATGGGATGATTTTGATATGATTATGGCTATGATTCTCTTGACAAGAGGAGCAAAGATAAATTGTTTTATAGCATGATCGTGACCGTTGATGAAAACACAATTATCTTTTGGCGTAGTGCATGGATAATTTATGGTCGTGATCTTAAAGAATATCCTTGGTAGTAGTGCGAGGGGTGATTCGATGATGTGGATTATTTATTAAATTTGAGTCTCGGTGATAAAAGTGATGAAAAACATTTTAAATCATAAAAGATAGTAAATTTTATTCTCTACTTGACTCTTTTAATGGATTCTTATTTCATTGCGGTTTTGATCTAAAAACTTGTTGTCTATTATATTTATATTGTTTATCATTGTTGAAGGCTAAGGATAATTTATTACGCATTATCTTAGTCATAATATTTCTTCTTGGGCTAGTTGAGCTCACACTTTCTTTTCCTGTTCTCTTGAGGAAATGAGAGCGTGGTAGGGACTAGTCGGGGAGCGGGTGATGGTCGAGGATGATAGTATTTAGTAGTCCTCACTATTACATTAAATAGTGTGACAATAAATGTATTGAGGACTTATTTGTGATTGAATATTATCAGATGACAATATTCGAGTTAAAACTCATTGTATATATTTTGTCGTATCTTTACATTTGTTGTATAATTAGTTTGTATTTGTATTCGATACGTATGTAAGTGGCGACCCAAGATGGGTGATGTATACCTATTTTTGGGCGTCACATTAACAATAAAAACTTCCGCCAAGTTATTTTCAATAAAAATATTTTTGTCGTTTTCTCAATCCGAAATAATAATTAGTTATGTAGGTCCACTAATGATTGTCTGCATCGTCATACGGATATTCCCAAAAAAAAGAATATTTAAACCAATCGAATATAATATGACAACTTGCATACTTTGCAAAATTTATAAATATTACCCACAACTATAACATTATATCAAATTCACACCATAATATTAAAAAAAAATATTTCGAGAAATTTAAATCTTTATTCATAAAATCTAGGGTATCACAATATTACTAATAACTAATAAGTTGTATTAATACTATTACTGTTAGTAATAATTTTCAAATAGCTAGATAACATTAATATTTTTAACTTAGTTAGTAATCATATGTTTTGTTAATTTTAGGAGTGAGATTTTAGGATCAAATCTTGGGAAATTATTTTTTTTTATCTTAAATGTGTTAAATTGACATGTCAACTTGTCATGTAACGTATAAGTAACGTTACATGACACAATAATGTATTTGACAATCCAAATTTTTAGATAGTAAAAAATTCATTTTGTATTTGACTAAAAAAAAAGACGCAATATCCAAATACACGTAAAGTACATGAGTCAGTATTGCATTTTACTCCATGAATATATGTGATAAGAGAGAATAAAATATAATTTTATTTTATTTTATCGGTTAGATTTTCAAATTAAATCCGTTAAATTTTAATTTTGGCTGTGTCCTAAGAAAATCCTAGGTTGCTAATTAACGTCGGACACGTAGAGTCTATCTGGTTGAGAAGTGGAAATGCAGTTGTAGGGGTGTAGGAATGGAGAAAACTTTACCACACAAACGTTATAAAATAATCTCTGAATCAATCATATTACTAAACGTACAGTTGTTGACTTTAATAATGGTGAGTCGGCGGACTGACACGGTGGACACCCGGATTGCTTTACAGTTAAGTTGTTGATTGTTGACGATCTCAAATTACGATTTTTTGCCTTTTTGCTTCTACAGGTCAGATGTGTATGTATGTATAATAGGGATTAAGGAATACCCGCCGATTTTATTTATCTTTTGCTTCACGTCTCGACACTCTTCTGAGTTTCAGTAATCCTATTCGTCTTCCGCTCTCTCTCATATCTCTCACCGCCCGTCGCCGTCGCAGCCTCTTGTCGTCACCGATCGACTCAATTTCCGAGATTTTATAAATTCGTGATCGAGGTTGGGTTTTCATTCGCTACTTTTTTGTACACGTATAAAGCTCTCTCAATATATATATATATATATATATATATATATATATATATATATATATATATATGTATATTCGGCATTATGCTTGAATCATAGCTTTGGTTTTTCAAATACTTAGAATACAATTAGGCATCTGACTGAAGCAACAATTTCAATTTTGAAGCTTGTTAGTGGCTTAAAGTTGGTTTGAGAAATACCTAAATAAAATTTAATGTAATCAGTTTGCTGCAAAGAAATATAACTATTATAAGGTATAAAATGCAGATATATTGGTCTAAATATCGGTGTAGAATCCAGAAATTCAGTCAAGAATGTGACAGAGTACATATGTGATTTGAATTTCAATATCCCTTTAATATTCAACTCATGAAAAACAGTTTAACTTCAATTAATCATTTACCGGATTGTCTCTAGGTTCTGAAGTCCCAAATGAATTTCTGTTCTCAAGCCTAGAAAGAGATAGGAGCAGCATCTATGTTATTGTCTAAAAAATTATTTGACGTTGAATGTTCTGAAATATAAAAAGTAGTTATGTTAAAGATAGGGTTTTTGTAAGGTTCTACGGCAATGTCCAGATGGAAAGAAATGCTTCGTTCTTACAGAGTTATGTGAATGGTTACCAAGAACATTAATTAACTGGGTACGCAAAGCAAAATCAGGTATGAGAAACCTTATCTATTATAGAATGCACAAGGTATCTAGTTCTTGTACCACCAGAACGTAGGGCAATAAGAGTACTATGTGGTGAATAACATAGAAGTTTAGCCGTGCAAAAATGAAAAAGAGATAGATAGATGGAGTGAAAATACTATATAATGGAGGTGGCACTTCCTAAAATTTCAAATACTTAAGAGGAGAGTAAGAGTGGGACTAATAAGTGAGGACACCCTTTTGTAAAAGTAAGAAAGTTGGCTGCGGCCAAGCCTCTATTAAATTTTTTAAGGTTCAAGTCCATATAAGTAGAAGTCACTTTTTGAAGGTATATTTTTGATTCATATACTATTTTTGACACTGATATACTATTTTTCAGTCGAAAGAAAAATTTATTGAGAATGAGAAAAGAGACCTACAGTAATATGGTGATCTTATTTGTGGAAGTTTGCAGAGGAGAAAAATTATACAATCCGGAGCCAAAGCAACTTGTGATTACTGATTCGGAGTTGTAATTGTAAACTATAGCAAAACAAAAGACGTTTTAATCTAATTGACTTGGTACTTAAACTACCTGTAGGTAATGGCTGGGGAGTCTAAGAAGGACCATAAAGAAATTGGGGAAATTGCTGGTGATGTGCCAGCTACATCTACAGCTACTGAAGAAAAGAAAAGGAAGAAGAAAAGGGGAGTAGTGTCTCGAATATGGAATGGATTATTTAGGTTACATGGTGATGACTTTGAGAAGAGACTGCAATATATTTCCAAGGAAGAGGCTACTGTTCTGGCTAGAATGAAGAAGCGATCTTCAAGCTGGAGAAGGATGACTAGGCATCTCATTATTTTTTCTGTTCTTTTTGAGGTAAAGTTGACTTCTCTTGTTCTGTATTACGCTTTTGTATGAAACTCTGTCATGAAATAATGTAACATTTTATCATGCATACCATTCTGCCTTACTTTTCTGTAGATTGAACTTGTCTATATGCTCGTGGTAATTATAACTTTAAATTGGTTGGAGTCAGTTGTTTGTCAGAAATGGGGTCTTACTTTCCTCCCTCTTCTGATCTATGTTCCTGAGGGTCCAGACTCCAGAATCAGTGCCACCTGCCTATATCACCTCCAAGTGGGTTTCAACTCGAGTTGATTCAATATGTGACTAGTGATAATTTTAATTTTGAACAGTTGCAATTAGTTAGTAGTTTATCAGAAGCTGGGTCATATTTTCCTCTTATTTCTGATGTATATACTTGGGTAGTTGTAGGGTTTAGAATCATTGGTTCACCTCAAAGTGGAGTTAATCTGGAGTTTATTAAAAATGTTACTAGTTTGTCTTAAATCCATTTTTCTTAAAAGTTGTTTTTCTTCTAGTTCTCTCTCTATAAGCTTTTTTTTTTAAGTTTGAGCAAGTGCCTCGCTTCAATTAATTTATTTTTTTCTGTTTTGAATGATTTTTGAGAATAGTTATTTATTTTCTGGGATTTGATTTGAACCCATCTCTTTCACCAATTTTTCTGATGTTGATATGATTGTACTCCTGTCCTCATCAGTAAGAACTAGCACAAATCTAGTCTTCCTGTTTTAACCTAACCACTACTGCCTTTTCCCCATTTCATTGCCCATGGAATTGTGTCACATCTTCTGCTTTTGACATCACAATTATGAAAGAATTTTTCACCAAGTACTTGCAGTTCGTTTGAGGAGTGGCATCCGTATTAGACTGGAGACATATGAGTTAGAAGGATAGGAAAGTTCTAGTAAGTGTTTGGAGCTTCCTTTACTTCTATACAAGTTTGTTAGGACTTGGGACGTAGCTAAGTTTAGTAGTGGCCAATTGGGTATAAGTTCTAATATCTTCATCCTCAAGTGCATAAAAGAGGAGATAGGACCTTGGAAAGCTGTTCACTATAACACCTATACATCAGATTGTGATGTGCAAACTAACACACACCGGAAAGTGCACTAAGATATTAATGTCAAATCTTTATGAGAAACAGAATGTTGCTACCCATGGTTGAGAATTCTTGTTTGAAGACTAGCCAAATAAGATAAGTTTATTTTTGGAATCTTCTTTTTATTTGATCCATGTAGACATGTAGTTGTTCATACCCAATAGGCATTTGTTAAGGTACCCCAGATTGTTCAAATTGCTTACAAATATTACATTACCATTTTATATGTTTCACATATCAACGAATGAACATGTTTTACAATAAATATATGTTTAAGCCTTTGTTCCACCAATGTGTGTTGGGACGGGGAACCCCTAACAAATCTAACCTTTAGCTTTATTTGTTGCATTTGTATTGATTCTCATGTTAGATGGTTGTAAATTTCTACGTTGCATCAGGAAGCTTCTCAACAAATTGTTTTTTTAAGACGTGGATGACCATCACTTTATTTATACTTGCAAGGCAGCTTAGATGGTTACTTTACTTTGAAACTCCTTTTGATGTGCATGCAGGTTTAACATTGATTACTTATTTTCATCTTTTTTTTTTCTCTATACTTTGACATGTGCACATGAATTGTTCTATGTGGGTGTGCTACCATTAAACTAAGGGTTTCGTTGAGAATTTAAGGTCATCTATCAATGTTCAATAAATTGAAGGCTTTCTCAACTATTGCATGTTTGAGCGCACTCTTTGTGATAAAAATACCTCGTACTTTACGTTTTTTTTCTTCTTTAGATTTATTTTCACTTAGTATTATGTACCTTTTCCCCCCAGGTTATTGCAGTGGGTTATGCTATCATGACAACAAGATCATTGGACTTAAACTGGCAAAAGAGGGCTTTGCGAGTTTTACCAATGTTTCTTTTGCCCGCTTTATCTTCACTTACTTACTCAGCTTTTCTAAGCTTCACAAAGATGTGTAAGTACTTTAAAACTCGTCATCAGGTTAATCTCTGACAAAGCTTCTTTTTTATCCTTATTCCATTTTACTTTAATGATTAAAGGTCCAATATTGCTTTTACTTCTAGTGTTTAGAACTTGCACACTAGGTTCATTCACTGTGTGTATCTGTGTAACTTGTAACTTTTGGTTTTTTGTCAGATTCCACGTATTGATGAATGTGCTATAAAATATGTGCCTTTTGTAATATAGTTGAGTTGGCGCAAGTTTATCTAGTATCACAACTCCAAAAAAATTAGCTGTTTACATTGAGCAATTGATTAAATAAATAATTAAATTCTTATCAAAATAAAAAGTAAAAAGGGCAAAGCTGTTATATGTCCAAGGTTACCATGAGCTTGATCCACAATCAGAACCAAGGCTACACAAAAAATCCAAAAACCACCATCTATACCAACTTGGAAACTTATAATCTTGCCAATCAAAATGCTTCAACTATATAACTGAAAACCTAAGATACTAATGACTTCGTAAGTTGGTAGGTTGGGGAGAGGTTGTGTAGTAAGGGATCGGTGGTGTCGTGGCCGATCAACTGAATTTTCGATTTAATTTCTGATTGACCGTCTTCTCATTTTCTACTTTGGTGAATGAAGGTGACCTTTCAATTTGGAAGACTCCCATGCATAGCTTAGGAACAACTAGAGATGGCCAGTAAGATGGTAACCTGCGTCCAGTTCGTTTCCAGCAAAGCATATTTTTTTATTAGATAAAAGAAGCCCTTAAGAAAGGACAGCCCACCAATCCCTATCCTACGAACATATGAAATAGCTTCACCTCGAAAGGCACCCATTTCTGACAATCGTACAGAAGCCAAGAAAGAAAACCTATTCCAAAGCATGTTTTCCTTCCTTTCCTTAGGTAAAGACCAACCAGCAGTTCATGCCCACTGGATTTTGTTTGGTTTCTGTATGTATGCTTCAATTTATATTACTCTCTCTCTCTCTCTTATTACCAGTATAACATGTCTTCTATTTAATTTAATGGCTCTCTAGACTCTTTTTCTCTATTCATTCCAGCTTTTAGTACTTTCTGGGAATGTGTGAATAACAAAAAGAATGATCTAGAGAACTAATTCACATGGGAAGAAGTAATAATTCATCGAAAAGTGGAGAAATAATAAGTAATTCAAAAGGGCAATTTAGGTAAAAAGATATATTATTAATCAGCGTGCCGAAACCAATTAGGACGTTTATTTAAGGACGGAGGGAGTAGTTTATTAACATCTTTAACAGTAGATACATACCATACTTACAGCAACAAGATGACCCCCTTTATGTTCGTTTGCTAGAGTCTATGATGACCTGCTTGGACACACTTTACATGATGAAGCACATAATTTTCCCCTCAAATGTTGTAGTGGTAGTTTTGTTTGATTAGATCTTCATTGCAACTTTTTTAATGTCTCTTTACTGCTCATGATAAACTAAGTTCCACAAAAAAGAAGAGGTAAATGGTTTTTCTTTTCAGTATCTCATGTGATCTGTAAAGGGTCCATTGGTCCATGAAATGCAATAAGCTATTGGTTATATGCTTAATTTTTTATTTGTTTTGGGTTTGTTTATATCTTTCATGAGGACTTCTGTAAAAGTATTTGGATTCAATAATTGTGAAGTTTCAGGACGTGAAGCACCATTTTAGTGGCATTTTGGTCAGATATGGCTGTAACCATTTATAAATGCTTTTTAATGTGAATTTCTAGGTGATCGCAAGGACCAGAAGACTCTAGAAAGGCTACGGACTGAACGGCAAGAAAAAATCAATGAGCTTAAAGAGAAGACTAATTACTACTCTACACAACAACTCATTCAGGTAAATGACTGGAAGCTACCCATGTTTGTATTCTTGCGACTTTCATATCTTGCAGCAACCGTTGCAAGATTTGTTTTTTAGTTGATGTTTCAAAACTTGAATGCATGATGTGAAGTCTCGAAAACTGAGTACATTAGCTTATAATTTCTATTACCTCTATTAGATGAGGATGTAACTAAAGTAACAGGCCTAATTGCACTATATGTGGACATTAATTATATAAAAAGAACAGTATACATTTTTCTTTTTGACATATTATAAGGTGTACTTTCTAAATTTTAATTTGAGACATTTTTGAAATATAAAATTGACATTTTAAAAATGTTTCAAAATGACTTTTAAAAGTTAATAGTGATATTATTTATTGGAAGGAGGGAGTATTATTGAATAAATATGTTGTACCAACACATCTTTATTGTATCCTGTTCCTTTCTAGTATCCGAACCCATGCTTCCTAATATTCCTGCAATGCTTGGGTTTCAAACTTAAAATTCACATCAGTTCTTTCTAGCTGAGCCATATAATTCATCCTTCAGGTGTTTCATTTAAGCCTTATCTCATTATTACTTATCGTCTTTCATGCATATGGACTTCTGCCAGTGAATCTCTTTTGTATCTGGAAATGCATAATGTGTCTACTGTTATTTATTCACTACAGAGATATGACCCTGACCCAGCAGCAAAGGCAGCTGCTGCAACTGTCCTTGCGTCCAAGTTGGGTGCAGACTCTGGCTTGAAAGTGTTCATGGGAGATGACACAAAGTTCAATCCCCTTACAGGGAAGAGCAACGAAGCTGAATTTGTGCAATCTAGTGGTCTTCGAAAACGCAAGCAATCACACACTAGATCCAGTAGCACTGAGAGTGCTGTATTGCATCATTCTGAAGAAGAAATGATGCAATATGCTGAACCTGAGGGGCTTGAGATGTCTAAGCACGACCAGTTGGTTGTTGAGCATCAAATTCCTACGGGTTTGCATGCACAGGATGGGGGATGGATTGCTCGAATTGCAGCATTGCTTGTGGGAGAGGATCCTATGCAATCTTATGCACTTATATGTGGCAATTGCCATATGCACAATGGTGAGTACATTGAAGTTTAAAACTGATAACTCTCTCCCCCCCAACAAGAAAGAAACAAGAATCATATCTAATGTGTTAAATAATAATATAATTCCTGTTACTTTTTTACAGGGCTTGCAAGGAAGGAGGATTTCCCGTACATAACTTACTATTGTCCGCACTGCAGTGCTCTAAATAGGCCAAAACAAGTGGAAGGACATGCTTCAGATTCCAGCTCCTCTAATATGAGCGCCTCACTGGTCAGCTCCCCTAACGCGAGCGCCTCAACGGTCAGCTCCCTTAGCACGGGCACCTCAATGATCAACTCCCCTGTTGTGGGGCCTGCAACACCAGTAGATGATGCAAGTACGGTCCTAAATACTAGTGGATCCATGAGTGATGACAAGGCATCTAATAGCAGTTGGCCGGTGGCAGCTGCAGTGGAACACAAAGAAGGAAGTGAGAAAATATTATCAGAGAGCTCTGTAAGTTGATAGCAACTTTATTTGGAAATACATAGGTCACAGGGTTCTCTTTTTTCTTCTCTTTGATGCATCTCCTTCATATATATTAAGAGCCATGTTGAGTGTTGTGATTGTAATGTGTTTTCTTCTTCTCGGCTGTGCAACAAATAATTGTTGCCATATATGTGTAGCAGAAGTCGTGATAAATGATTACACAGATGACTTGCATTTTTTTGTGACAATAGCTTGGCTTTAAGTCTGCTCGAATATAGCACATTTGCTCGGCTCTACTTTTTTTTTCCTTGGGACGTTTGATACTGACCTTCTAAACTTGCGTAGTTTTTTACTTGTAGTCGAAAACGTAAAAATGCAATAGTTTATTTTTTATTCTTTTCATCTTTGAAACTGTAAAGCATCCAAAACCAAGTTCAACGTTGTTACTATTAGTTGGGTTTAGTTAGTGGGCGTAGACTATTCTGCTTGTGGCTTGCTCAATCTTCTTGTGCTATGTTTGTTAGCATTTACATTTACAGTCTGGCGTTTGATACCTATAAGCATTTTTGTCTGCATTTTGAATTAATCGTTTAATACCTCTCATCATTTTTTATCCTTTTAATACTCCTAATCTCTTTAGATAGTTCAATAAGAAGTACCATTTAATCTCACCTTCCTTTCTTGAGATTATATAGGTCCAACAGAAAAAAAATAAAAGGTTCATGAAATTGTCATCTTCAAACATAAAAAATATGTTTAAAAATATAAATAGATATATAATACATTAAAATAGTCTAATTTTATGATGCATGATTACAAACTCCTAGATTCTGTATTTACTGCATCAAGTGGATACACAAAAAGCCACCTTGGAAGGGTTTACTTTGTGAAGTTAACCGTGAATAATCATTCCTTGCCCTTGATTTACGCATATATTTTTTTACTCCCTTTGTCCTATAAAAATAGACTAATTTGTAAAAACTGATGAGATAATATAATGTGTCATCCTAATTTTATTATCATTCTACCATTATTAAAATAACAACTTATAAATAAACATGGAACAAAAAAGTAACCTTAATATTAAAACTTTTGCAAATAGATTTTCTTTTTTGTAGAACAGAGTGAGTACTTAATTGATAGTCAACATCAACTTACGACATTTTATATGTAGTCCCTGTAGTAATTTTTTCCCCTTCCAGGTAATGATAAAGCATTGCATTAAAACCGGAAAGTAGTACATTCCTCTAAGCATTGTTAACCTTTATCTTTCTTTCTTTCTTTCTTTCTTTTTTTTTGGGGTGGGGGGTGGGGGTAGGGGGAGGGGGGAATATATATTGTTACAATTCAATTATAGGATAACAGTTTATTTTAGAACCTAAAGTATTACAATTCAATTATCATTTCATTCTAGGGCCTGGCCTAGGGGGGAGTATCAAGAAGGGACGAGGAGGAGAATTAAGGGGGAAATTTGTGACCTGATATACTGTAAAGGCCTTTACCATTAGCCTATCTATCACCTTTGGTCGCATTATTAACCAAAAATGTCAAACTTTGCATTACCAAAAAGGTACGTGCTTTGAGTAAACACAAAACAAAACTGAATACCCTTGGACCCTTGGTAAAATAAAAAGACAGCAAAAAAGTACCAAGCTTTTATGGACGGAGGTACAAGTACTTTATTAGAGGAGCCTGCAAAGTTTTCACATTTAATAAATTAACTACTTGCAGAATAAATAAAATGTAAATACACATCACAGATCACTTTTTCATACAGACGAAAATACACACTAGTCAAAGTGGAAGTAATATGTGTAGATTTGTAATTTGGTACAACACTGAAAATTAACGAATCAATTTTTCACTAATTTCTATAATTTAAACAATCCTACGGGCTACGTGTAGGTGCCATCAAAATTTTTGTTGTTCAGGTCAAACAAATGAAACAATGAGATACAGAAACAGACAAAAAAAGAAGAAATACTCTTGAGTGAATGTTTTAATCAGCACCAGAAGAGATTGACAACACAGGAAAATGGCATTTTTCCAGTTAATGGTTTTGGTGATGAGGCTATTCGTCAGAATCTAGAGTTGGAGTATTTGGTGCAACTCTCTTTTTGATGAAGTTCCAACAGCTTCTTTTCAGGGTTACAAAGCCCTGCAATACCAGAGTAACAGTCAACTTTACTACTGCATCAAGTATTTTTTTTCCATGACTGCATATAAAATCTACTATGGTCTCAATGTGTAAAGCATTCCAATTTTTAGTGACGACCAGAAAAAGGTCGTTTCTAATCCTTTTCTATATTCTAGTTAAGCTAGATTTCACTAACCTGAGCACTTGGGAATATCCCACACAGCAATAGATGAGGCAGTACACTCTAGTTGACATAGTTGTCGGTTGTCCTCATGATTGACATTCATTGCAAGCATCCAAGCACCAATTGTGACATCCTCATTGCTGAACATCCGAAAACTGTAAAGTCAAGAGATTTGAATTTTCAGTTCATGAATTCTAAAGTGAATATGCTACAAGGATGCAAATCATACTAAACTCCAAATTCATTTGTCATATACAAAATTCGCCAGTTTATAGCCAGAATGTGGTTCCAGGATTTACACTTAAAAGACAGAAACAATGGGACTCCTACTACACATGCAAGCAAGTTCAGTGGAAGCAGACATCATGCCACCTGGCACATGTAAGGCGGACACAAGCTGTAAGCCAACGGTCCACATGTTGAAATTTTTTCCATTAAAAGTGTAAAGCATAATATATTAGTGGCTGATTAATTCACAATACTATGGAGCTGAGTGGTATTACCACCGCTGGGAGATGCAAACAGTGGCCAGAGGATTAGGATTCCAAAAAATATCTTTTCAGCCTGTAATTTGAATTCAACATACTATCGTAAAATGATCCTGATGTGAACTAGTAATTGTGAGAAAATTTTAAAAGACAGATGCAATGACAAGAAAATATATTTTTCATTTTGTAAATAGAATGACTAAAATTACTTGCCTGCCATTTCTTAAAGCAACCAGACTTGCAACAATATCAGCAGAAAGAGCATACATTGGACCATAAGCATGCATAAAATACTCCTTCCCAAACAAATACGATAGTGGCTCATACCTGCATGAGTTGACCAGATCTGATTACCTCAAATCATAATTATATTTATATATCAGACATAAATTTCTAGTCATCAATAGCAGCTTCCATCAGGCCATAAATTCTTGTTACAAAGGATAGACCTACTTTCCCAAGCAATAGGAAGAAATCTCAAACATTTCTTAACACTAGCTATTCAACTTTTTGGTCTCAAAGATTCTCTAACTTCAAACACTTGCTTAAAGACTTCAAAGAAAAGATTCCTCAAATAACCTCCTTTCAAGTGATTTTCTGCAGTGCCTAATTCAGAGCATAATTTAAGGTATTATTCATGCAATAAGCCAGAGCTTAAAAGCTTCTAGCCTAAATTTGGTCTCTAATTTCGAGTCTTGGATGATGTTGCATGATTGGAGAAAAGGATTCCTAAGATATTTACACTCAAAGCTTTCATCATATGGAAGAAATTCTATATTTGTTTTTTAACATGTAAACAGGAATTCACCTCCCTACCAAAGACATGAAACCTGCACATTCTCAGAGGTGGGAAGGGAGGGGGAGTAGAAAAAGATACCTAACATTTCTTAACACTAGCTATTCAACTTTTTGGTCTCAAAGATTCTCTAACTTCAAACACTTGCTTAAAGACTTCAAAGAAAAGATTGCTCAAATAACCTCCTTTCAAGTGATTTTCTGCAGTGCCTAATTCAGAGCATAATTTAAGGTATTATTCATGCAATAAGCCCGAGCTTAAAAGCTTCTAGACTCAATTTGGTCTCTAATTTTGAGTCTTGGATGATGTTGCATGATTGGAGGAAAGGACTCCTCGGATATTTACACTCAAAGCTTTCATCATATGGAAGCAATTATATATCTGTTTTTTAACATGTAAACATGAATTCACCTCCCTACCAAAGACAGGAAACCTGCACATTCCTAGAGAGGACAGGAAGGGGAGTAGAAAAAGATACCTCAAACCTAACACTAGCTATTCAACTTTTTGGTCTTAAAGGTGGGAACTTCAAACACTTGCTTAAAGACTTCAAAGAAAAAGCTCAAATAACCTCCTTTCAAGTGATTTTCTGCAGTGCCTAATTCAGAGCATAATTTAAGTATTTAAGGTCTCTAATTTTGAGTCTTGGATGATGATGATTGGAGGAAATGATATTTACACTCAAATCTTTCATCATATATACAATTATATATCTGTTTTTAACATGATCACCTCATGGATGAACCCTGCACCTTCTTAGAAAAGTGGAAAAAGATAAGTGTAGGAACTGGAAAATGACTATTATACTTCCAGATTCATGGATGAAAAAGAAAAGGTAAATGACTGTGTGCAACTAGAACAGAAATTTCTACCCCAAAAAAAAAAACTAAAAGAGAACAATTTTGCATACTTTTTGCTAATTTAATCTCCTCATGTTGTAATTTGTATAGTGTTTACAGTATGGCATGCAAAAGGCAGACAACTTTGAAGATGTTTACAATTTTGAATTGTCAGAATGAATAACAGGCCACCAATCTGGGTTAATGAGTTTGTCCCATTTCTTTATCGTCTCTTCAGAATTAAATCACTTTTACCTTTTACACATTCTAGCATTTCATGTTAAGTAACTTACTAACATCCAATAAAGCAGGTTTAAAAAAGGAATTCAAAGATGAAATTCATTAAAAACTAAATTGACAATCTATTCCTCTCTGTCCAATTTTGTAATTCACCAACAGCACAATACACCAGGATTAGGTAAGAAGAACATAACACAACCACAAGTTTCTGCAAAGAGTCCAAAAGACGGGTAAAATGAAAATGAAAGAAACTAAACTATACATATAGGCAAATTCAGTAGGACTATGAGACTAACCATTTTAGTTTAGGGTCAATGAAAACAGGACCCTTCTTCATGCATCCAAGGTATGTTTGAGTGTGAGAGCGCTCTTTAGCCAAAAGAAGTGAAAGCCGATCTAACAATGATTCAGACCAGGGACTAAAGTTATTGCATGCAAATGAAAAGGCAAAGAAGCCTCGTGAATAAGGATGTGGAAATGTATAAACTCCTGAATTTAATCACCTGGCCTCAAGTAAATGTCATCATCAGCTTTAACATAAAAATCAGAATCATAAACTGCATAGGCAGCTCTGAAGAAGGCTAACCTGAAATGAATATGCAAGTACACATGAGTATCAGACTATGTACCAACTGATTGATATAGTACTACCACCAGCACTAACGTCTTATATGGGAGCTTACTATACTCCTCTTCAATATGTAAGAGCACGAAGTTATCAAATTCTGCCACCTCCTTCCTGAGCTCTGACATTTTTGCTTTATCCGTGTTCTACCAATAATAAATCTAAAGGCCAACCCAGTGGCTTCTTTCAAGCTGCTAATCAATTCAAGAGAATGATCAACCAAAAACAACAACAGCTTAAAATTGCACAAGGCATACTGAAATATAGGTTATTTCACCAGTATTTGAACAACTAAGCTTTTCACCCTCTCATTTCTCATCTTACATTACTTCTACTAATTCTGTGTCTGCAGTCTGCACCTAAAAGACAGTGTTCCATAACCTTTTTTTTAGCCATACAATAGAGATCCATAATTATTTAACTTTATATATGTACACATATAAACAGAGAGAGTTTTATTTGTTTCTCTCGCACAAAAAAAAAAGAAAAGAAATTTAAGTGAAACGGGAATTGAAATATACCGTTGAAGGCCTTGGTGATCAGAGGGCATCCAAGTCCGGCAAAGTGATCATGGCCTTCCAGTAGACCCAAATCCAGTTTGAATCCCGACAAACCCCATAACTTTATGCCTCATCATCAGAAATGACAAGATTCCAATTCCCGTTCCCATATTTCTCCCAAACAACAGAAACAGATATGGGCTTATCATATTTACATGTATACCCAAACCTCTGCCTCGAAATTGCTATAAAGCCGATAGTGAAACCAATGAAGCAACAGACGACGAGAGCCGTTGATCTGCGAGTATAAGACAAAGAACAAGGCTGGAAGAATTTGGGAGACGAAGGCATGTCGTCGAGTTTGGATGGGTATTTGGCATCCAGAAAAGCCCTAGAAACACTTAATTAATTAGGGTTAGGAAATTAACAGTGGTGTAATGGCGAAGGCCATTGATAGAAAGCACATTCTAGAGGGAGAGGGAGTGGAATTTCAAAGAGTTTTTTCAGTTCCCCTAGCCTAGTTTGTCTTGTTAGATCAGTACTGAAAGTAAAAAGAAGTTAAACAAACCGTTAAAACTTAAAAGAAGAAAGAGTATTTATGATAGCACCCTCACTTGAGACGCTATTTTTCACACACAAATTTTCCACAGATTTATTGGAGACTAGGAATTGGAACGGGATTGAGATCATGAAGTCAGTCTTACAGCTTGAATAGGACATGATGATTTGATTTTAACAACGTGAAACTCACAAGTTACAACCATTTTCCCCTATCTTTCTTTGCAAAACATTACTCTTTTCCGGCTGTTCAGCCAAATAAAGGTGTCTGTAATTATACACTTCCATGGTTTCTACATCCCAAACTACGCAGCTGTTTCTTCACAGGACAGCTTCGAAAACTGGTTTTCCAAACTCTCGTCCTGGTATTTAGTCGCTTCTTGTATGTTGTCAGTGGGCCTGTCTTCCGTGTGTCGCCATCAAGTTCCGCATTGCACAAGTTTACTTCCAGCTGTCGTGCAGGTTCAGTTATCAAGTTTCCTTCGTGCAGTCTCAGTTATGTGCCCTTCTTCAGAGAAAGCTCCTGATTCAGCTCGGTAATCTGTTCTTGAAGGTGTTGCCTGACAAGATCCTATTTTACCCAACAAAGTACTTAACTTTTCAGTTTCTAAATGTTGACGGTAGAAAGTATAACTAAGTTTTATAGAAAGATTGACAGAGTATACTCAGCCATGTGTTGCTCCGCTGTCACTTGATTCTCAGAGTATTGACTTCTTCAGCCACACCATTTCAAAAAAACACCATTAAGTTAACAGTATTCAGACTCTGTCTCTCACTATCATCCAATGGTTCAAAGCCAAAGCCAACTTTCTGTGTCTCCACTAAACTGGGAATGGCGGATATCACAAGCTTCTCAACCTTGATGGATCTTAGCATCTAGCACAACAAAGGGACAAAATTCCAACATAAAAGCATAAATAAGTTGAGAAAAATTAGTTAAGAGAATCAAAATGCAGGAAATGGTAATAATGCAATTTCAGTGCATCTTGTTCTGATCTGTACACATTATATAGTGGGTCACTGCTAAGCATGTCTAAATATGAACATAGTTTGTCATTTTGTCAGCAGTGCACCCCTAGCACCAATATGCACAAACAAACACAGCATAATGGCATTTCTGAAATTGAGGGATTGGATTAACATGATCAGGGTTACACAGAGAATTCTCTCACTAACCCCGAGAATTTTGAAACTCTTATTTCCTGTTAGTACGAAAACTATCTTGCAAAAGGGAAAAAGCACTTTAATCAGATGGTTTGACTGTGATAGTGCTCTATATCTGATCTCTAGGTCTCCTATTGCGTCAATTCCAATAACAGACACACGTCATATAGGTACTGTACACATAGTCAAGAACTCAAGATCTATACAAGTAAATAAAAGGCTTATTTAACAAATAATAACAAAAAAATACTGGCCTTTATTCCCTTCTATTTCTAGTTACAAAAAATCTATAAACAACTGTCAATATTTGGGAGAAGTAAAAACTGAAACCCGAAAGTAGTATAAGACGTAAACAGCTCAGATCGTATATGTTAAGATTTATAAAATGGGCTCAAAGTCTAGTATGTAAAGACATCAAGATGAAGCTCTCCAACTCAAAACCAATTGGCAATGAGAAGAGTTGGCCTAAGTCATTATATACTAGATATATTTTCTTAAAGTATTCAATGTAGGACAAGATATATACTCTAACACTCCCCCTCATGTTTAACGGTGTATTGAGGGTTGCACGTGGACCTCATGAATATGAAGACCCGACAAGATAAGCAAGCCCATAAGAAACTAGTCACAAGACAAGCCCAGAGGAAATCTAGTAAACCACGGGCAACTATTGGCCACCCTACAAGATAAGCAAGCCCAGAAAAACTAGTCACAAGACGAGCCCAGAAGAAATATAGTAAACTACGGGCAACTATTAGCCCAATTGATAAGTGGTACTAGTTAAGAAATGGGTAACTTCTCATGTGTAACTCGGTGTATTGAGGGTTGCACGTGGACCTAATGAATATGAAGACCCCACAAGATAAGCAAGTTCAGAAGAAGCTAGTCACAAGACAAGCTCAAAGAAATCTAGTAAACCACGGACAACTATTGGTCCAATTGATAAGCGGCACACTGCAAGTGGGTAGGAATGAAAGATAAGAAGAGTGTTTAATTAGGCCTAATGAAAGTCTGCTCTGATACCATGATATAGATTTATAAAATGAGCTCAAGTCTAGTATGTAAAGACATCAAGCTCTCTAACTCAAAATCAATTGACAATGAGAAATGTTTCAAGTCATTATATGCTAGATATTTTTTTTCAAAGTATTCAATGTGGGACAATATATATATAGTCTAACAGTATACAAGCCTAAATGCGTTATCAAGTAGTTAACATACAATTTAAAATTATATTATGCTCCATATTGGTTTTTCTAACAACAATAAGTTTTCCAGTTAGAGTACCTCTTCAATGGCATTAATAAGGTGGCGGCACATTCCTTGCCAACGATATCTACTGCAAGTTGCAATCAGGGGCATCTCTGCAACTGTTGCTCCATGGATCCTGCTTGAATCCAAAACTTAAGATACCAGGAAATTCACCAAATTTCTATAATTACAACAAACACAAATGATAAGAAGAATAATTTATCAGGAATTTGCTACAGGGAGAACCCCGAAATGATACCAATAGCATTGACACACACAAAGAGTACTCAAATGGGACAGTCATTTTTGGGACAAATGCACTGTTAAATAACTTGAAGCTGGATTACATCATGTTTTAAGAAAATAAGTGGCTGTAATTACATTCTTTCAATATGTAATTACCTATGATGTAAAAAAGGAACACAAATGACCTTAAAAAATTAAACCCCAACTTGTGCTGAAGAAAAATATCAAACCCTGCAAAAACCAACAGAATTGGGAAAGGTGGTCTCGAGGCCCAGGAATATTTTGGAAGAAAGCAATTAAATAGAAGTTCTACAACAAAATGGTATACACAACATTTAAATTGCGTTACTTGTACTTTATTGTAGTGTGATCATTTCAGTACATACAATAAGACAACTACCTGTGTCAATAAGAAAGAGTGACATGCTTCAATATTGACGAGAATGATAGGAAAATGGAAGATCATATTAATATTAATAGAGATAGTAAACGAAGACATCATAGCTTGACATAACAGAACATATAACACTAGAAAACCGAGCGAGAAACATGATTCATGTAACAAAAAAAAACTAGGACAAGGCCTTGTTAGGTGGGTTTTATTCAGTGTAACAACATATTTGGAAATAAAGTCTCTGAAAATTCAGTTAAAGCACCGGTGAAAGTTCAGAAATGACTTGCTGGAACGTGCTTTAACCATACTAGCAGGGAGCAGTTTGTCCTAAGTTTACCGTATCTAAAAATCTTCCTGTATCAATACTTCATCAATTTAAATTGAAAACTTGCATATATGATTTTGTTTCACAAATAAGAAATTCATCAACTGGAAATATACAATTCCTTCCCATGACTTTGACTTGTACCATCACATCCATCCAAAAAGCAACCTTCCTGATTTTCAATTCTATAATGATATGTATCACCAAGAGTAGATTGATGATCTACACTTCTCCCGTCCGACATATGCACTTGGGTACTCTTGAAACTATTAAACAAACTGCATAAATGAATTTGAGAAACATTATTTTATATTCTTAAAGGTATACGTGCTTCATCTTATTTGGCTGGTTGCAGATCTTTTAAAATTCAAATTAGAGTTATGAGGACGGAAGCTCAAAACTTTTCCACGAAAATTTTCACAACATTCTTATTAAAATTTCCAACTCTAGTAATGCCAATCAATGTACGCAAAGACATGAGCAGATTACAGACCAGTTACTAAACCAAATTGCTAGGCACCAAAATTTAAACTTAAATCCGTTTTTGAGTCAAAAGATGAAATGATTTAAATTGTAAGAGAAATCAGGGATCAGACATTCCATAGTTGAAAGATTATAGAGGCAGTATAAAATTAGTGCAGTGTAACACATTAAAACAACCATGAGTTGGCATCATCTTAACAACAACAACAACTACAAGAAAAATAAGAAGGAAGAAGATGAAGAAAAGATGCTTATGCCATGAACATTAACATTAGAATTGTTTAAATTTCCAAAAGGATGATTAAAAATGCACATTATTACTCCTCAGACGCAATAATTAGTAAGAGATGGCAGAGGACTATTTGAAAACAAATAAGTCAATCAGAGAAAGTACTGACCCCAAGTTGTACAATACATGGGGTATCATGTCTATGCCTGTTCTTGGATCGACCATTGGTAGAAAGCACTCCTCAATAATTGTAAGAGCAACAGCTAATTTTATGTTGCATTCTGCCTTCAGAGCCACAAATCGTTGGGCAGAATGAACTTTTTGGTCGCCATGAATGCACCTTAGAAGAGTCCAAGAGAAACCGGCAGAGATGAGATACATTAGCCCCACACGAGAATGAAGACCCGAGTAAACCTACATATTTCCAGTGAATGAAGTACTTTAATAAGCCAGAACTAAGATAAATAATATTTAACAAAGGAAGAAAAATTAGTAAACTTAGAAAATGATATTTTCCTCAACAGCCCCCTTTTGGTGCCTTTTTGGTTATAATATTCTTTACATATCAAACAAAAAATATTTGCCACAATAACCACAGAAAGCAAAACAGTCACTCTTCTAAGGTACCTGCATCTTTTTGTTTCCTAAATAAAGTAAGCATATCAATTATGATAGACCAAATCAGGTAAGTAATCAAGACATGTTATTTTTGGAATTGTCTGCAAAAGATTTGGCCTCATTCAGTACAGCATTCAACAACAGCTCCCAGTCAGTCCCAAATTGACTAGTCTAACATAGATAAAATCACAATTCCCCAAACACTGAATTTTGATAAATAAAAAGCAAATTAACACCATAGAATGACCAATCAATTGACACCATCTGACATTACGGGGAAACAATAAGTAAAGCCATTTGAAGTCGAGGCCAAATTATCAAATAGTTTTCTGTCAAAATTTCATAACTTCCAAGAGGTGAACTTATCAAAAAAAAATCTAGAAGTCAAACCAGTTGCAGAAAAGTGTGTTACCTCCTGACAACTTTCTCCACAGAACCAGATGTCAGAAGCTACATTTACTTTTCCCTTTTCCTTCAGGCACATCTCATGATCTGCTTTCCAAGCATCACAATAATCAGGAGAACTACAAGCTTGAATTTTCATGAAGTATGAACAAATCATAGCCTTCTTTAACCCCAGGGGGATTTCATAGATATTACAAAGTAAATAATGGACTCGAGAGTTTTCCAGAGAGCAGCAACTATATTATTAATCAGTTATATAAAATGCAAATAAAAATAACCAAGGAAAATGTCAGAAACTATTTGCTTTCTCTAAACCTAAATTGTCAAACGATCCTATCCACTTTATCAGTTGGCATGATTGAAGTGATATAAACTGAAAAAAAAAATGTCACAAACTACATGTTGCTCCAAACAATAATTTTAAAAATCCTATCTATCTCAATAACTGAAGTACAATATATCAAAAAATATATCCTGATGTGGTCTCACTTAAACAAGGTCTTGGCAGGGTAGAATGGATAAAGACCTAACTTTTGCATATTTGTCTACAGTGACTGCTCTCATGCTCAACCTAACATTCTCATGTATGATAGCCCCTGAGCATGTTATCACTGAATTTAACAATGGTCCTTATTTGAGGTTGAAATATACTAAAACACTTATAAAAGGAAATTGAAGAACTAAACATACAAATTGTAAAATCAATTTGGAGATAATTTTACTACTATATTCTCTAGGATGAAGTTTAAGAAAAGAGAGTAGTTTTATATGGATGGAGGAGAATACCTCCATGTTTTCAGTTACAAAGAAAAAGGTTATCAGAAGCCAGAGGAACAAACCCAGAACAGAAATGAGAATGAGAAAACAGCCAAGTCAAGCCAAAACGAAAGTTTTAGCATCAACCAGCCCAAAATATCAAACAATAGCAGATCTCCCAAGAGGAAAACTATATATAAAGATACATATAACATATATAACCAACCAACTAGATAACTGTACAGCAAGCAGCCCAGAAAAGGGTCCTAAAATATATACAACTCCCATCCAACCTTGAACTCATCAGAAAAACTCCAAAAGAGGAATTACAGCACTGGTATTAGTATAAATTGTGTAAGACAATACTAACACATGCGCACGCGGACACACGCACATATACTTAGTCTCAGTATTCAGATTATTTTAAAATCCAGTAAATATTCTACAACTAGACACTAGTTAAGGGAAGAAGATTACATTGAAGCTCGCACTGCAAACATGTCAATGCACTGAGGGAATTGGAAGCCTCTTTATCATTAACCACGTCCCCGCAAAGTTGGCAAGTGCAGTGCAAACAATACCAACTGCCTTCAGATAGCTCCTGAAGAAGAAACAAGATCAGGTTAACTAACTATTTGTATAACCTAGGGAAAATAAAAAACAAAATTGCACTCCGACAACACTCGCAACAAAGTGAATCCCCAAAATATCTTGAGAGAAGGGTTTCATACTTGCAATTTGAGTTCAAATGAATAGCGGAACAACAATGTCAAACAATAATTAGAAGTCGAGTAACATACTCAATTATTTGTCATATATAATGAAACAAAGGGGATAGCTATCAAATTCGGTGGATTCATAATCTGAAAACTGAGAAAATAATCGGCATGGATAATGAAACAGCTTGCCCAATAGTGGAAGAGTAATTCATAACACCAGTCAGTGACTTATTAGTCAAATGCAGAATCAATTATACCATAAATTGATGATGAAGATAATTATAAAACCATCCAGAAGCTAGTAAAAAAGAGCTTCATGCTCAAGATCAGAAGCAGATCTGAGGCCACAATATAAATTCCATATAAATCAGTGTGAAACAAACATAGTCATTCAATGCTGACCCGCTCACTAAAATTGATGGTAACTATGTAAAAGCATAGATAAAATAAATTTGAAAAACCATTAAAGACTGGATCTAGAAGAACAACTCATTCAACAGAGAAGATTATATCAGACCTTGGAGATCATGGTAAGGACAAGATTGTTTGGTGAATCACTAAGCCGATTCATGAAACACAACCATCTTAGAATATCTATAGTATTCCTCATCATCCTCATCTTCTACCAAAAGAATACTTGCTGTCATACTATGAGAACTTAGAGGAAATAAAACTGCGCTATGTTCAGGTTAGGATGAATTTATAGGTACACGGTAGGGTTTAACTTGTAAGCTCTCATGGTAAATCATTTCTTGACCAAGACTTGACTTTTTCTTTTTTGGAGGGTACATTTAAGGAGCTGGGGAAGGGGAGATTCGAACCCAACACCTAATAGTAAGTGGGGGGGTTGGCGAGAAAATATTAGACTTTACCCTTCTTTCCAAACTTTCTACATTGGCCATTATTTTCCTTTTTGCCCATTTACGTTCTCACATTTTCTAAATGTGAACAGAATTCTAGTTCTGCTAAGCACATTAAGACGCTCATTATTTTCCAAAACTTTCTACACTGGTAATTATTTTCCCATTCATATTCTGATGTAGAATAAAGAGAGCAAAGAATAGAACAGGAAAAAAGAAGAGTGCTACTACCTTGCAAGGATCCACAACGCCCCCAACCCATGGCAACAAAAGCCAAAAAACACATTACTTGAAACAACGAGGCCCAAAAGTGTAACTTAAAAGCCCACGCTTTAATTCTACAGCTGACTCTCTAATAATTAATTATAGTATAGTTAATAATCTCTAATAATTAACGACATTATATTGTAGAATTGATTGTAAGAATGAAAACATACACGAGTTATACTAGTATAATTTAGAATATACGCATGATATATATTCACACACAAACTTTGAGATATATATTCACACACAAACTTTGAGATATTATACTAATACATAAGATAGTCTAGATATTTGCTAATAGTACAAGGAGCACCAAGACATAATATCAGAAACAATACTTAAATAATGCTAGCATAAAATATAGAATTCTCTCACATCTGATAAACTAGATTTATTATGTTGTTTTTAGAACAAGACTAATACATAAAAGATATTTGCTAAAGTACAAGGAGCACCAAGATATAAAAAAACAATGTTAAATAATGCTAGCCTACATGAGAATCTCTTCACATCTGTTACACTAGAATATATAATTATAACAAGACTAAAAGATACCAAATATTTTTGCCCATCAAAGAATATATAATATATATATACACGTACCAAATTTTTGCCCATCAAAATAATACAATTAATACTTTTAATAGTTGATAATTTCTTAATCTCTAGGAGTTATTAATCATAAGAGGGTCAACTGCAATCTAGCACCCTACTTCTATGGCCCAAAAGACATTATTACTAGACTGCAAACATGTTTTGGAACTTTGGAAGCATGTTCAGATTTCTTAGATGTATCCAATGATTTGACAGAAACTGCAAACATGTATTCCGAGTGATCGTAGAAGAAGCACAACTTTAAAAGAAGATTTACACAGTCCATAGAATGTTCTAGCATCCACTAGAATTAACAAGGGTAATCCTAATCAAGGGGAACCCAACTTAGTGTGTTTGAATAATGTGAAAAGACATGATAATATATAGTTTTACTGTAAATTAAGTTTTCAGGCAGATTAAAATGGAAAGACATTATTACGTGGATAGATTATTGAGAAGCAAGCTTTTGTAATGCTAACATCAGATGACATAAGGATATCCATACGTAAAATATAATACATGATGGAAAACAATACTAGTGACATGTCGAAGAACTAAAGACGTTATTTTTTGGCTCAAATGATACCTAGAATATTAGGCAGAAAAAATAAAGTTGATTGCAGGAAAAAGAAAGGAACTAAGAAAGTAAATAACTGTAAGAAAATTAAAAGATGAACCTGTACATAATGCAGGCTTGATGGAATGTAGATGGGCAGTTGTCACAACATATCAACTCGCCTCCACCACCACACAGGCCACAGCTGTTATCATTTTGATCCATCTCATCAGTACAGTTCGAGTAGGACTTCTCCTGGCCTTATATTCTGCTGACCATGCCTCAAGTTGGCATAATGTGAATGGCCTACCAGACTCCATCCAAAGATTCATACAGGGGCGATTCAGCTTGAAACCAGCATGACTCTTGAACTCAGATACAGAGAACAATGTATCACAATACCTGCATAAAATCCCATCCCAAGTAACCAAACCATCTTTCACTACAGTGTCATCTTTTGTACTCCTGTATTGTATCACTTCATTTAGAGAAATAACCCCAGAATTAATCAACCAGGACAATACTGTTCTTGAACCTAAAACTGACCACCTCCCTTACATGTAACGCTAAGACTTCACAGAAGCAACCTGCCACTACCCTTTTGGCTCTTGTACTTTCTGAAGGGTTTTGATTTGCAGCCAATCCTTTTTTCACTAGATCGTTTGGTAGTGGATTTGAAGCTTTTGGTTTTTATTATTGCTGAATCAAAAGATCATCGTCATTAAGCCGGCATTTCACTGATTTCTTCTGTCCATTTTTATCTTGGGATCGAGGTTTTTCCGATTTAATGATGGAGCCCGGAGACTCACTCTTTACAGGTAAACCAGCTTAATCAGTAGTATTCCCAAAAATGATCCCGTTCGAATGTTTACCATCATAATTAGCATGGATCAATTTCTTACAGTTACCAGAAATATGATGAAACTTCTGAAATCTTGAATGTTTTTCCGCATTCAGATGCTCAGCAGAGCAAAGAAACGAGTTTCTGAAAATTCCATCACTTCTTACATTGGCTATACATTGCTGGGTACCTCTTGATTCTGACTGAATGCTATCTACATTGATGTCATCAACTCCAGTGTTACAAGAAATCGATAAAGCCAAGTCGTGATTTTGTTAATATAATGTGTCAGTTTGATTTCAGATATCCTTTTAATCTCTTGACAACTCCCAAAGGCATTTCCTCATTTTATGGTCAGATCTGTCTCTGACAAAAATTCGGGTAATCAATTTACTATCTTCACCTGGATAAGCAATTTCAGACCTTCCATATATGTTGGCATCTTGAATAATGATAGGAAAATTGTTAGGATACTCATTGAATCATATTCAAATATGAAGTTGAAGTATTTGGAATTCGAGTCAAGGAAGAATTGTTGGGCTATTCTATCACCCATCCTGCTGCTCTTAGTAAGCGGTTGATGTGGTAACGGAGAAGAGGGTGTGGATCGTTTGGTGACTCTCTCCTCAATGACATTTCACATCCATCTAGTTCTACAAAGCAGGAATCCTTCCAGTGTGGCTTGCAACAGTGAGATCCAGCCAATTGAAATGATGGTTGAAGGACTGGCAACCACAATCTTGGTAGCAGAGCTCTCCTGAGAAACAGCCACCAATTTCCTTTTGCTCACTTCCATTTAAGCTAGATAACCTATACTCAGAAGTATCCTTGTCGCCCGTATTTGTGACGCCCACAAATCCTCGTACTCACTACAGAAAATTCGGTGGTCACTATCATAATACAAAAACTAGTCATGAACATAATAGTTTCCCAACTGTATCCCCACACATTTATATTACATTGAAAAAGGGGTACTACATCTCAAGTTAGTTATTGTACATTACTTTCTACTATACATCACCTAATTATACTGTTACAGCATTACTCTTTCATTCTCCTTTCAACTACCACATCTATTGCTTCATGCACTGATTCATGAACAATCCTCAGGATCACTAACCTATATATATACCCTGAACTTTCTCCCTCTCCAGAGGGATAGTCCTCAATACGTCTACAACAATTATAACGGAAAAATAGGTAGAAGTAAAATGGCATAAAAAACAATCAAATAATTACATAAGGGATAGGGACAGGTCAAAAAAAATAAAAAGACATAAATAACCAACGGAAGCTCGATTTGAAACGTAAAAGTCCCAAAAATTATAAAAAATGCTAATAAAATCATAAAATAATCTATCATTATAATCAAGGTCATAAAAGACATAAATAATCAATCACACGTTAATGTATCATTACAAAACATCAAAACAACATAATATCATCAACTACTTATATAGTGATCATCCGTCACTATATAAGTAGTGTATCATTCGTATCCAGTGGCCTGAAAAATGAATCAAATCCTAAATCATCATCCCCACCATCATCTCCATCATCATCCCTATCATCACTAAGAGGATCCTCCATGGAATCATCATCGTATCTAATAGCATTGTCATCATCCTCATTGTCAATGCTAAGATCCTCAAACTCCGGTTCTTCATCTACCAATTGCAATCTCTTCCCTTTATCTATAAATAAACAAGGGAATATATATTTAATCCAAATGAATATGTTTTTTTAAAGAACACTTTAAAGACAACTTAAGTAATGACACTAACCTTTTGTTTTAGTTTTTGACTGCAAAGTCTTTCTCTTTCTCTTTTGATTTCCTTGTTTATTAGTTGTTCCCTGAGTCTCTTTCCCTCCAAGTGTAATTTCCCTCACATTAGTCTCTTCTCCTGCAACTGTATTTTCATTCCCATGAGTCCCTTCACCCTCCTCCATATCATCATTCTCATAAGTCACTCCCGAGATATTTTCATCATTTCCCCCCGCAACCCACTCATTATCAGATGGCACACTATCAACAACCAATGGATCCTCTTCTGCCGTTAGTGCCTTTTTTTGATGTGTCGATCTTTCAATTTTTTATTGTACATAATGTAAGCCAATGAGTTAAGCCTGGATGCGGACAGTCGATTCCTTCTCTTTGTATGTATCTATATTACAAGTAATTGAGCATTAGTGAGATCTCATAAAATATTAATAAATATATTTGAGAATATAAATGATTTATATCAAATAAATACCTGGCTAAAAGTACTCCAATTACGCTCACACGCAGAAGATGAGCAAGTCAAACTCAAAATCTTCACTGCAAAATTTCTTAATTCTGGAGCTTCATCTCCAAATGCGATCCACTGAATCAATATTAAAACATAAATCAATCTTACCGGTACAACGGTACTTATCAAGAGCACGTTTAATCAAAATGAAAGCATATACATACATTAATCAACGGTACTCACCGAGAGCACGTTTCTTACACGTTTTTTTGGCATTTGTGTAGCCAAATAACACTTGTCTCAATCGGAATGCATCGAATTGCAAATCAACTTTCTCTCTTTCCTCGTAGTTAGGAATAAGCTTGTCCATACAAGCGTACAATCCAACCTTAACTTCCACATTGGCACAGAAATTGTCATCATATTGAAAATGAGGATTCAAAAAATATGCAGCAGCGTGCAACTGCCGATGCAACTGATTGTCCCACTTAGCATCTATTATACTCCATATCTCTTTATATGCCCCATCCTCATTATCCAAATTTTTTGCAATCTCTTCTTTTGCATTGTCCATGGCACTATATAAAAATCTCATTCCCGGCACCTTCTCTGAATCTGTCATCCTCAATACACTTACTAGAGGTTTTGTGGTCTTAATTGCATATCCCACATTGTCCCAAAAATTCCTATCACTCAGAATGATTTTTCTCGCCTCTCTTCCCAGAGGACTGAAACCTTCAATCGATTCGGAAGAAGAAGAAGCATAAAAGCCTTCAATCAAAGTATAAGATCGATGAAGCCTTCAATTGATCTGATCTGATATTATACTTAGGTTTTTTTTAAGCCAAATCAAGCCCCACGCCTCGCGACGCCATGAGGCGTAAGCCTCAACTCAAAAAGGCGTAAGACTCTTTAGTTCTAGGTTAAGCGCCCGCCTCACACCAGACTTCTTCCGCCTCGCTATGAGGCGCGCCTCGAGGCGTGCGCCTTGAGCGCAATTTCGAACCATAGATAGAGAAACAACTTCCAAGTTTGATAAATGAGAAATAAAAATCCAGCACTGAGAAATATGTTGGTTGATCAGAGGTAGACAAATTAAACTTTTTGGCATTATTGAATTGTTTGCTAACAGTATTTGTTTTCAAAGCAAGCAAGCCAACTTCAATAGCAAACAAATCAACCATTTAACTTGTTGTCCAAATTTAGAATTCATTTGGAATTTTATTTTTAAAAATAGAAATATATTTGTGTCGTGTAACAACAAGAGCACATTTTTCAAAAATCTCCAAGTTTATATGAACTATTTATTAAACTAAAGTCAGCAATCAACAAAACCATCCAAATATTATACACTGAAAAATCATTGCATGCATTCGGTTTTTCAATCTCTACGATGCAACCAATGTAGGCAAGCCTCAAAGCTTTCATGCAAGAACAACAAAGAATAACCTAAAGAAGAATATTACCAGTGTCTAAAGTGATTCTTAACAAAATGCTACACCAAAAATTGTGAGAGAAATTCAAACGGAAGATTCACAGAGACCAAATTTGAAACGAGGGAAACTGAATCAAACAAAAACTATATAACTTAAATATCTCTTAAATTGATTGAATTGTCTGTACACATGTGAGATTTCACATCATATGCTATGCATTGAATATGGATGAAAACCTAAACCTATTCCCAATTCATCAAACCCTCCATGGAAATTCCAGGGAAACACAATAAATTCAAAGACCAACCAAGCTGTACAATCACATTCAAAGACCATACATAAGAAAAATTCAAAAAATCTAACCTTTTCCACTGCATTTGCCGCATGAGATAAACGGTTTCCGTATCTGCATAATTAAGGTTGAAAGCTGGGTATATTTGGCTCAAGATAGAGAAAATCTCGGTATAAAACTAAAAGGGGCCACTTTGGGTTTTATCACACCTCAAAGGAGTATATACTATATACAACCACATAACATCAGAAGTTTTGGAATTAGAGAAACCGAATTTCGGTTGAATGCACAGCAGATGGAATAAACATGAAGCCAGCTCACTTTCTCTCTCTTCTCTACCATCATGTGAATATATATGACACAATAATTTTACAATAAGCCTAGGGGGACATTGGTTTTGTGACATTCTAGCCATATTTTTTTTTTTGGATTTTTTATTAATTTTTAAAAAATGTATAGTATTTATTTGGATTGAAATTTTTATAGAAAATAGTGTTTTAGGTGTTTTAATATGTATAGATCTTATTTTTTGTATGTATTCAAATTATACCTAAAACACTTTTTTTATAAAAATTTCAGTTAAAATAAATACTATACATTTTTTAGAGTTAATAAAAAAAATCGCTAGAACAATGTCGCCCATAATAACTCATAATTTTATGTATGCAACTCTTTGTCACCGCTAGATCGTTTTGTCAATTTGTGACAAAATAATAAATATGATTTGATCCCTAGTTTTTTAAAACCCTTTCCTGGGTTTTATATAATACAGAGAATACTTTCATATAGTACTAGTAACATTTTCAAATTAATAAATTATTTTCTTGTTTTTTTTCTTAGCAAGTAAATTTTTCGTATCATGAAATTAAGTTTATGATAAATTGGTCAATTGATAAATACAGTATTGATACGCAAAGGAAGAGATCACCTCGGCTTACATGTCAACACTGTATTTATCAATTGACTAAAGTTAACTTCATGTTAATCACTCTCAAATTTTCAACATCAATCAGTGTGTATAATAAGGCATGAATGAATCAAAAATTAGTAGGCTGGGTTAATTTTTAAAAAAATTTAGTTAGTTTTATTTGTAGGCCACGAGTTGCTGCCGAGTTTAGCGCTAAAACAAACTAAATTAGTTTACACGCTATTGGTGAATTAATTATCCAATCAGTTGGTGAGACATTTTTGTTGATTTGAGTTTGGATTACGAGTTAGACTTTAAGAGGTGTTTGTTATAGATCATCTAAAGTGATCATCTTAATTCTTAAATATTCGTAATGTGAGTTGGTCATTTTTATAAATGGTGTTTATTATACTGGTAATTTATATTTTTGATAATCAGATATCTAATTATGTGGTAATATTAAAATTTTTATTTAGACTAAAAAATTTATATATATATCTGTGGTTAAGATTACATAAGCAATCGCTTATGATGACGATGATTTTTTGAGATTGCATTATAATGACGGTTGAACCGTCGTCATAGACCATAATATATAACCCAAAAAATCGTCATCATAGACGACTATGAACTACACGGCTGTGTATATACATTTTTTCCTAGACAAAAATATCATTTACATTTATTAATTGAGACATAAATATATTTATTAATCACATAATTTACATTAATTTTTTAATTTGCTGATTTTTTTTGTTTGTCGACTTATTTAGTTTAGTTTAATTCATTGTCCATATAAAGAATGTGATGTTGTTTGTTATTTATTATTATAAGTTTAATTTATTATTAAAGACATACTTGAAAATTTTGTGTTTAATAATTAAATAAATCATAAATTTTATTTTATATACATATTAAAAATGTTAATACGATTACTAAGTACTACAAAATTAATTACTTCAGTAGTAACTTGATTAGTACATATATATTTTAGTAAAATATCAATATTAAAAAAAATATACCCAGTAATGTGATTTCATAGTTTTGGCGATCGAAGTTCCCAAAATGAGTAAAATACAAAAAGGATTAGACTATCTGGCATAGTGAACGCTTATCCTCGTTGGTCCATCTAAATTTAGACTCATTAGTAGTGGTTTCTGTTCTACGAGGAAGAAAACCCTACCAATCATGTATCAAAGATCAAATATAAATACAAATGAGGGCTTCTGGTATATTTTTCACACACACCTTCAAATTCTCAAATTACCGATCTCCATAAACGTTTTACTGACTTAACCATCGAAGGCAGATTCAGAGGCCAATCCTTCGCGTATTCATTCCTTTTCAGGTATTTCAGAAATCAGAACACCTAGTTTTGGTGGTTAAGCCGGTTGAAACACAACGTTATCGGTGATATTACTTTTGTCAGAGTTGTGAGTAATAGCATGATGGATAAAATTGATACTTAGATTATGTTTTGCAAATCTGTTCATACCTTACGCGTAGAGTACGAAAAGAATTAGACTCTCCGGCATGACGATCTCTTAACCTCGCCAGTCTATTCATATTTGAACTCGTTAGTAATGGCTCCCGCCCTACAAGTAAAGAAACCCTAACACCTTTATACATACATAATTTTTTTTTTACTAGGGACATCTGCTTATACTGTCAAAACAGACTACTTGGATAATAATGGATTAAACCGTTGACTCTGAGGACATGTATGACAAATATTTAATTAATTAATTAATGGTCTTAATTAAAAGACTAATCATTTAAGTAGAAGAGTAAGTTAGATTTAAAAAAAATCAATGTTTGCTATGTACAAAAAAGTAAGCAAAACAATACATATGTGATTGTCGCGTGTTTAGTTCTTAATAACTTGAATATTCTATAAAATTTCAACAATATTCTTATAAAATTATTTAAAAAGATGAAGGAGAAACAACATATAAAAAAATAAATAATTTTTATTTGACATTATAAAAAAACAAAGAGAGCATTTCGAAATATTTTTAAATTTAAGAATTAATGCGAATCTATTTTCATTAGCACAATATGTAATTATTTTTATAATAGCAATTAGAATCTTAAAAAAAAATAGTGTTAGTAAATGTACACCCTAAATTTATAGTTGCACACTCTAAAATAAGAAAGTAACTAATTTACTCTTAATTGAGATCTTAATTCCCTTAATTATAATTTATTCAATTTACACATGAACCTATTACACATAATAAGTACGTGATAAAACATAACTTGATTTTACAATTACTAATTGTTTATATTTTTTTTAAAATAAAACACAATTGCTAATTTTTATTTTTATTTTTTTATAAAAACAATCTCATCTTGATGGCAGATAAATATAAAGAACAGTCAACAAACACAGTGTACCCCTAAATCACTATAAGGCTTAGAGCAGAGTATTTAAATTGTCAAGTTTTAATTTTGTATTTGTATCCCATTGGTATGATACAATGGTTTATTCCAAATTTATGATGTTCATTTATCAATTGATTGTAAAAATAAAAATAAAAATCTTATTACAATAATCTTTCCTTATTTTTTTATAATTTTTAACGTTTGTTTATTTTTAAATAATAATATTATTCATAATATCAATTTTAATTATAAAATACTTTTGAGTTACAAGTAACGTGTGTGCTAGCTAGTAAATATATAAATTAGAGGATAAATTAGCCATTTTCGTACTTTTAAATGCGCAAATATTAATATAGCGTGTATATATATATATATATATATATATATATAAAATAATTAAAAAAAGACTATTACACCTGTTCTCTCATTTATATTTTTTGGAACTCTTTTACGAGTACATGATAAAAAAATATAAAAATTAAATAAAATTATAAAGCACTCATATTTAATTATATGTGTTAGATTTTTCATCTTTTCAAATTCAATTTGCCACGTCGACACCCAGTATTCGGACTCTCCCGATTGTTCCTATAATATTTTAGAGTTCTTTTATACAGACAGGAATATGGGATAGAGATATTGGAGAGGAGGTATATTTAACTTTCATCTATTTATATTTTTACCCCTATTAAGGGTTAAAATATAAATAAATAAAAAGTAAATACACTCCTGTCTAATATTCATGTCTTATTTTTCTGTCTGCGTAGACTTTTTGAATATTTTATTTATAAAAAAGAAAAGAGTAATTTTAGGGGGACATTTTTGTGTGGACATTTTAGCGACAAATTTTTTTTTTGGATTTTTTTTGTAGTACCTCTTAAAAAATGTATAGTATTTATTTCAACTGAATTTTTTATAAAAAAACAGTGTTTTAGGTGTAAATTGGATACATACAAAAAATAGGATTGTACAGACTGTACAGACCTTATTTTTTGTATGTATCCAAATTATATTTAAAATATTGATTTTTATAAAAAATTTAGTTAAAATAAATATTATATATTTTTTTAAGAGGTACTACAAAAAAACCAAAAAAAAAAATAAAAAATCGCTAGAATGTCACAAAAAAAAATGTCTCCCTGGACTTTCTGAAAAGAAAAAGAAAAAGAAAAATGGCTTTACTACTACGCCACCGCCTCCCAATTATCTCGTCTCCTCATTTCAGAACTCGCGGTCCGACAAAGCGCTACTCACTTCCCATACTTCCATCTTCTTTTTATCACACAAAGCGTTTCTCAGTCTCTGTAATGGCGTACGGGGTTCCAAAGGTATCGGACACAGATTAATTTCCATTGAATCACACTTGTTTTTTCTATCTTTCCTCTTTCCCTATTCTTTTCCAATTTTTTTTAATGAATTGCTGGTGTTTGGCTGCAGGTTTTGGTACCGATTGCAAATGGAACGGAGCCGATAGAGGCGTCTTTTATAATTGACATTCTGCGGAGAGCTGAAGCTGACGTCACCGTCGCTTCCGTCGAGAAGCAGCTTAAAGTCGACGCCAGTCATGGAGTGAAGATCGTCGGCGACGCCCTACTTTCTGACTGTGCAAATACCACCTTTGATCTCATCGCGTTACCTGTATAATTCTCTCTCATATATTTCTCCTCCGATTGTTACACATACTATATTGGTATTATTGATTATTATAATGTTTTTAAATAATTTTAATTTACTCAAAAACCTTCTGTTTAAAAAAACAAACCTATGCTCAAATTTGACTTGTTCAATATATAGTCGGTTTTGCGCTCCTCAAATCAAGGCAATTTAGAGAAGAGTACAAATAATTTGGTATTTTTATTTATTATGGAAATTGTTAATTGAGTTAAACTCAAGTTGAAGCTGTTACGTTAACAAGCTTGCGCAATGGTTCAAATGGGGACGTAAGCTCTATGAAAAGGCTGACCCGGGTTCGGGTTCGTGGAGATTAGTCCCGACCGGTGTTGGGAAACTCCCGGTTATCAAAAAAAAAAAACTGGCATATCTCTTTAACAGGCCTACATTTTTTTGCTCCCATGTTAGGATTATAAGCCACTCCATCCTGGAGTACCAAATGTTAAATGCAGCAAGTATATTTTGTTATGTATTTTATAATCCTATATAACAAGTTACACTAAACATGGTTTTAGGACACTATTTTGATAGAGTTACCTTCAACTTACAATCAATTTTTTTAATAATTTGTTGTTATATTTATTGTAGATTTTGATTATGTTCATTTGGGTAGAAATTGATTTAATTAGATGCTGTATTAAATAGTTCGCTATTTAGGATGTTCTACTAGGAAAAACACTTAATTATGACTTGCTTGTTGATTATTGGTGAATGTTCCAATAAGTTGATTTTTAATTCTTACTACTTGCTACTTGCATTTTCTGTTTTCTTTCTCATTCTGGTTAATACGGGAAGTGGGAATTATTTTTCAGTGCTGCAGTGAGATTAGTGTCTTCCCAATAAAAGAATTGATTTGAGTTTAAACTTTAAAGTAACTGCTGACCCAAAAAAATAATTATGAAGTAATTGATTTTGAAATGTCTAGGATGTTGAGTGCATGATTATTCTCACCTCACTATTCTTATTTATATTTCCTTGTGTCATATGTTTTCGGCTTATTTGGTACAGGGAGGAACTCCCGGTGCATCTACTCTTAAAGATTGTGCAACTCTGGAAAGCATTGTGAAAAAGCAGGCTGCAGAGGGACGGCTTTGTGCTGCAATATGTGCAGCTCCGGCTGTTGCTCTTGGTTCATGGGGACTGCTGAAGGGGTTGAAAGTATAACTTGCTATGTCCATCTTCTGCTGCGTTATAGCTCTATGGCATATGCAGAGTTGGTATTATATTATTAGTTTGTAGTTACTGAGGTGCTTCCTTTTGACAGGCAACTTGTTATCCATCATTCATGGAGCAATTGTCATATTCAGCAACTGCAGTGGAATCACGAGTCCAGCAGGATGGCAACGTTGTAACAAGTCGTGGTCCTGGCACTGCTATGGAGTTCTCTGTTGCACTAGTTGAGCGTTTATTTGGGAAAGAGAAAACTGATGAAGTTAAAGGTCCGCTGGTATGTTTTTTATTTGGTAGTTTTTGTTTCTTTTTTTCCCTCTGTTGTAAGTAGGTAGGGCCTGAATTGTTGGGAGAATGTCTTTTGTAACTGATATGTTATAATTCAGGCAATTGGGTGTCCACGAGTTGCGAAGCCTTAAACCTGTAGATGGCAACAGTAATCTCAATCTTACTTCATACTCTCAATATTTCATAGGCTAATAAACTTGTGGGGATTACATCACTATTTAAAGAGAAACTAGACCCTACTTCTATTTAGGGAGCAATAAAAAGTACTAACTTACTAAATGCCCTGACCAAATATTAAAATCTAGAAATTGATGAATTAGGAAACCCTAATGTAAAATGGAGTCTGGAACTCTGGTTTGATTTAGTTTTGTTAGTATATGTTTTTGTTTTTCTTTCTATCAAGAGAAACTCTGACATGTTACTGTTTTCTCTACTCAGGTGATGCGTCCCAATCCTGGAGATGAATATACTATCGCTGAGCGAAATCCGACCGATTGGAAATTTGATGATTCCCCTAAAGTAAGATTCGGGTGATATTGTATTTCATGGTAACTTGGTTCTATACTTCTTTGTAGGACGAAGAGTATCTATTATTGAGTTATAATTCTATTGATTCGTAGAATAAAGAGCTACCATCCTCTAATCATAATTTTACGGGAATCGATATATATATGTGAGACAACTCGCTGAAAACTACAAACATGCAATTTTTGTATTAAATATTTTCTGTTAGTTTGTTCTTCTATTACCTGTTGAGCACGAAAACTGGTCTATCTTTTCTGTTATTTCCCTTGTAATGAAGTCCATCTTAAATTTGTTTTCATGTACTTGTACCAAATTTGTTGAATTGCTGTTACCGAACTACGGATATGAATTTCTTCCCTTCCAGGTTCTTGTACCTATTGCTAATGGGTCAGAGGAGATGGAGGCTATTTCAATCATTGATGTTCTTCGGCGAGCAAAAGCAAAGGTTACAGTGGCATCTGTTGAAGATACGCTAGAAACTATAGGTTCTCGCAAAGTGAAAATAGTAGCAGACATGCTCATTGGTGAGGCTGCCAAACTTTTGTACGACTTAATTGTGTTGCCAGTAAGTGTGTCTCCACATTTTATTTCCGAGTAATTTTTGTTTACACATCTACTGATCTGAATAACATAATAACATTCGGCATAAATGCAGGGTGGACTTCCTGGTGCCAAGAAGTTCGCAAGCTCAGAAACTCTAGTTGAACTGCTAAAGAGGCAGAAGGAATCAAACAGACCTTATGGAGCTATTTGTGCATCCCCTGCTTTGGTTCTTGAGCCCTACGGTTTACTCACGGTATCACCTTTTACCATGTTCACCTTATGCCCCTTTACTGCATATTTAAGAATTATTGTGGCCTGTGGGTTTCAAGGTTGTTGGTTCCAATACCCAAACTTGGGGGGAAAATTACTGCATATTTAAAAATTACAGTAGGTTTCGTTATGCCTTGCAGTTCTGCCCTTTTGCAAGGATTCCCCTCCTTTGACAGCTCCCTTAGTAAAACTACTCGCAGAAAGAATAAAAAGAACAAAAAAGCTAGGGTAAATTACCGTACTTCATGAGTTAAGCTGGGGAGATGCACATCACCATAATCACATGTAATAATCCTATGATATTTATGCGATATATGCAGATATATGTATTGCCAAATGCCAGAAGACCTTTTTTGTTCACTTGCGCCTGATAATTGAGTGTAATGAAAAAATTTGTGTACTTCAAGATTTTCTTCAGATAGTTCTCTTTTGTTGACAAACATGTTTTGCTGTGTGTCCAGGATAAGAAGGCCACAACATTCCCCTCATTGTGCAACAAGCTGTCAGATCCAAGTGAGATTGATCATAGGATTGTAGTTGATGGCAATGTCATAACTAGCAAAGGGCCAGGCTCTGCGTTGGAGTTTTCACTGGCAATTGTGGAGAAGCTGTTTGGACGCGAGCAAGCAATAGAGCTAGCTAAGACGATGCTTGTTTAATGTCTTTAGATCAGTGTATGTCAAGCGTTCATTTCCCTTGTACCACGATGAATGCTGAACGAGTATAATAGCTAAAATAATTTGAGTTATTTTGTAGGATGTAATAAACTTTTTTGTTGGCAAAGAAATTTGTACTCCATCCCGTGAGAAAATATTCAATGAATTGTTCGTGGTATTATCCTCACAGATAGCCAAAGTAGTAGGCATAACTCAGTAGCCAATAGTCAAGTGTCCATATTGGTAATGACTGTCATCGCCTTCAGAATTTTATGTTCATTTTTGTTGGGATTGATTTATATTTTTGTGGGATCGACTAATAGTCAAGTTAGTTGGGGGTCTTGTTCTCTGTTGAGCGAGTGGCTGTCCAGTTCTCTGGTGAGCTGGCGGGTGTCGTAAAGGGGCAGCTACCTCAAAAAGCGAAAAGTGCAATTGGGGTTTGGGAATTTATTAATAGTTCGGCTTTAGTTTTATTAATGTATTGGGTCTCGTGATTGTGTATATGATTGTTTTTATTTGTCCGTCTTTTATATAATATGTGTGATTGCAATATTAATCGTTTTTAAAATTTAACAATTTGGTACCATCTCCGGTATATTTCGGCAAACAAATTAATGGGAGTTTTTAGATTGATCGTCTGCTTTATAGACAGACTGACTTGGTTCTTGATTGATTTCAAATCTATTTGCGTTGAATATGTTTTTTGACTAAATTTATTGCTGAAAAATTTCCCATCGTCTAAGAGGCTGAAGACAATGGAATAATAGAAAATAAAAATGCCCTGCATATGATATCACCATTGAAAGCTACACGTTTTCTTTCTTGTTGCTGACTTTTAGATTTACAAAAACTCTATCTTGACATGAAAATTGAACATGGATGTATTTAAATTTTATTTAATTGTATTTTGACCCCCAATAGTAGGTAAAAATATAAATACGTGAAGTTGAAATACATCCATATCTAATTTTTATATCCAATTTCTATGTGCACCTAGAAGAGTTCTTAGTTTTAAGATAGATATTGTACTACTTGTTTATCGTTATAATACTTTTTATGTCTCAAAAATAAATCCAAATCGTATTAGTTTAATTGAATAATAATTAGACTACACGCTTTTATTTATTTGTTAATCTTGTTACCAACAGGATCACCTTAATGTTTGACCAAATTAAACACACAAAATCAAAAAGAATCTCATTTGAGTTTAATCTTAAAATTCAAATTTGTAGTGTATCGAAAGATAGAAGATTACCCATCATTTTATTAAAAAAGAGATTATCATTCATAAACAAATCTCGGTTAAATCCCAAGTCCGAATCCATCAGCAAAGGTTCACCCAAAAAGTCATTACTTGAAGGTACTATTGGTAGTAACTTATTTTCTTATATGCAGATAAATTTTTTTCCTATCTTTCAATGTGGGACTGTGGTGTTACAGTATGTGTGTCCCCACACACAGTATAGGTGGGTCAATTGACATTTTTCAATCCGAAAAGGACAAGAAGGTGCAGGCTTAACTGGTTAGAAAGAGAAAAAAAAATAAATTATATTTTGACCTTAATATTTTTATTTTAAAAAACGATGTTATAATATAGTGAAAATGTAATACACTATATTTCACAAATTCCTGGAGAACTCAAGAAAAAAGAAAAATAAATAACAAAGTTATTGAAGTTTTTTTTAACCATTTAATAACACTATACTTGGACATTATCATTCATATTAAATATTTTTAAAAGTATGGAAAATTAGATTCCTTCCTTCCTTCCTTCCTTATACAGTTATTATACTATTAAGACTAAAAGAAAAATGCACCTCAAACTTTACTTATTTATCATCAAGATTTAAACTAAAAAAGCTATGTCCAAGACACCTTAAACTTGATATCATTAAAACGCACACTTTTACCTGATTAAATGGCCAAAAGTGAATTTGCCATGACCTACTGAGGCTTGAATGTTTAACAATTATATTTCTTTTGTCTTTTAGTCCTCAAACAATCATAAAAACCGTATTTTTTTAAAAAAAATTGTTTTTGTTTTTAAAAACCGTATTTTTTTAAAAAAATTGTTTTTAAATTCTATTTTAGAATTTAAAAATTTCAAAAAAAGTTTTTTACAAAAATAAATTTTTTTAAAACAAATTTTACAAAATATTCTGTTCCAAACAGAATTTTAAAACAAATTTTTACAAAACAGAAAATTTTAAAAACAGAATTTTTAAAACAGTTTTTTAACTTTTTAAAAACAGAATTTTGAAACAAAAACAATTTTTTTAACATAACAGTATTTTTAAATTTTTTACCCAAAATTTTGTTTTTAAAAACCGTATTTTTAAAAAAAAAATTGTTTTGTTTTAAAAACGTGTTTTTTTAAAAAAATTGTTTTGTTTTTAAAATAGAATTTGTTTTTGAAAAAATTGTAACAAATTTTAAAATAAAATTTTAAAACTGTTATTTTTTTTTAAAATTTAAAATTTTAAACTGTTACAAATTTGTAACAAATTTTAAAATAAATTTTATTACTGTTACAAAATTTTTTTTTTACTGTTACAAATTTTTTAAAAACAAAAATACGGTTTTTTAAAAACAAAAACAATTTTTTAATAAAAGAATTTTATTTTGTTTTAAAAAATTGTTTTTTGTTTTTAAAACCGTATTTTTTTAAAAAATTGTTTTTAAAATAGAATTACTTTTTGAAAAGATTGTAACAAATTTTAAAATAAAATTTTAAAAGCATTGTAAGACCCCAAACTTTTAATAAATAAAGATGAATTTTCTATAAATATTATTTTTGAATTTTATGGAATAATTTGATATAATGTTATAGTTGTGGGTAATATTTATAAATTTTGCAAAAGTATGCAGTTTGGTTATATTATATTCGATTGGTCGGAGAATATTTGGTTTAGAAGGAATATTCGTGACAACTACCAATCATTGGTGGACCCCACAATGAGTTATCATGCATCGGATTGAGAAAAGACAAAAATATTTTATTGAAATAACTATGCGGAAGTTTTACCGGTAATTCTTGTTGAACTACTCAGTAGTAAAAACAAGAATGTCGATGTGGTGCATAAGTAGACACCAGACGATGATTATTGATCTTTATGAGAAGTCACTCACGGTTAGATTCCATTATTGTCGATTAATAATATGAATTATTATAGCGATAATGACGTTTTTATTTTATTCAAACATCTTTTTATATAAAATAGAATACTTTATTAAAGTTATTCTATAAATAGAATATATTATATTTTATTACGATAGTATTGCATAAGATTTTGCATAGTGTTTTCGTATAAGATTGTATAAGTGTTTTGCAGATAGTAAAATGTTTTATATAAATAGAATATATTATATTTTATTTAAAAGATTTTTCTTTAAATATGGACCGTCGATTAAAGTAAATCAATCTTGACTGCTCATGGATTGAATTCTTACGCATTCCATTTTCCTATAAATAAGCTCATTCCTTCATTATTTTCTTATTTAATTCATTCAAACTCTACAGAGAGAAATTATAGAGAGAAGTTTATAGAGAAAGTTATAGAAAAGAAGAGTATTCGCTACTTCACTACTTCCATATTCGGTTCTTTTACGGAAATGAGAATATAGGCCGACGAGACCTGGGAAACGAAAGTGATGGTCCGAAGATAAGATTAGTAGTCCTCACTATTCTCGTGAAATAAGTGTGATAATAATTGTAATGAGGACTTTTTGTTTGAGTTTCAGATAATATCTAGTAAGAGACGATATTTGTATTTAAACTCATGATTTATGTCATATCGCATACCTATGACTATGTTAATAAGTCAGATTTAAATTTACGTACCATGTAAGTGGCGACCCAAGATGGGTGATGTATACCTAATTTTGGGGGCGCCACAGTTGGTATCGAGCTAAGGGATATGATCCTCGCTAAGATGTGAGAAAAGTACTAGGAGAGGGAGAGACGGGGAATACCTTCGCTAGTATGACCTACCTAAATTTATGTGCTTTATTTTATTGGTCATTCGAGAATATAAAGATAATTGTTTCATGTCAATTATTTTTTATTTTGTGGCAAGATTCTGAAAATGACATCCGAGAATGTTGAGAATAAGAATGGAGCACAAAGCGATCGCCGATTCACCACATATCAATAATCGAGGATAATGTGCATCGAAGGCGACATAATCCTCACGCAAACAACAACACCGACCAAATGATGAATGATCAAATGTTCGGAGGCTTTTATGCAATTTATGCAACAAAGAAAGAGAGTGACTCTGTCCAAAACGTAGGTGGAAATACGGAAAACTCTCGAAGCGGTCACCGCTAAACAATTCAATTTGGGACCACGGAGTTTAAGGGGAGAGCCAAACCACACTCGCGGAAGCATGGATAAAGCAGATTACCAAGATATTTGATGTCTTGGGATGCTCCGAGGAGCAAAAGGTTCCTTCGCCTTTTTATGTTGCGTGGAGAGGCGGATTCTTGGTGGGGAATCCAGAAACGTACTCAACCTCGTCATCATCAAGATATCTTGGGAGAAGTTCCAGAGTCGCATTTAACGACAAATACTTTCCCGAAAGTATTCGCCACATGAAGGAGGTGGAGTTTATCAAGTTGGAACAAAACAATATGATAAGTGTCGCAACACGAGGCAAAATTCATGAGTTATCACAGTTCGTCCCCACTTGGTGGATAATGAAGAGAGAATGGCGCTAATGTTTTTAAGAGGTTTGAAGTCGGAGATACGCCAACATCTTATTTTCATAAACCGTGTTTGTATTCAGATGTTGTAAATAGGGCTCGATTAGTGGGAGCGCGATAACGAGTCAACGAACTAAAAGAGAGAAGAAATTTAAGAAAGTTATAATACAAATGAAAGTAGTCATCGAGCGGTGACAACAAGCGTGGAGGAATCAGCAGGCGGATATACGGTAACCACTTCGGTGGTAATCGTGTACAAACAATAAAATGGACATTTCAAGAAAGCGGAGATTCAACAATGATGGAAAGACGCCAAAGACCAAAGACCCGTTGTTAAGGAAGGAGAAAGACCACCTATCATATGCTTCAAATGCGAGAAGAGGGACACATCGATTCGAATCTGTGCCATGCCGTCAGTCAAAGCATGTTATAATTGTGGAAGAGAAGGTCACTTAGCTCGATTTTATTGCCATCAAGACAAATTCAACTAGGATGGAGGCACCAAAGGGTCGTCCCGAGAAAAGTCAAAGCCAGAAGTGTAGTCTGAGGAGGCGTTTGTTGTGACCTCCCAGAGAGCAAGGAACCCGAATGAGGTCATCACGGGTAAGCTTATCATAAACTCTAATGAAGTCTACACTTTATTTGATACCGCTTCTACCCATTCTTTTATTTCTCCTACTTGCGCTTCATCGATTAAATTTGACCGGAGAAATTAGACTTTGACTTATCTGTGGAAACTCCGTTGGGAGAAACCTTCATTACATCCATCGTTTATAAGTCTTGTTTGGTTCAAATCGGTACCTTCACATTACTCCGTCGATCTTATTTCATTAAAAATACTTGTGATTCGACGTGATTCTAGTGGATTGATTGGTTAACTACTTATCATGCAAAAATTAATTGTTTTCGTAAGGTTGTTAGCTTTCATATTCCTAATCAACCTATTATGCTAATTCAAACGCACCAAACCATTAAAATCAATCACTGGTCATCTCAAGCCATAAAGCTATTCGCTTATTGAAAAATGGATGTCAAGCTTTCTTAGCTCATGTCACGATTTAAACAAAAATACGCCGGTTTTGAGCGATATTTCTATTGTTAATAAATTTCCGACGATTCTAGAAGAACTTCCCGGCCTACCTCAGCGTGAAATTGAATTTTGTATCGACCTCGAACCCCAGACAAAACCTATTTCCAAAGCCCCATATCGAATGGCTCTATTGAACTTCAGAGTTAAAGACCCAACTCGCAGAATTGTTAGACATCGGCTTTATTCGTCCCAAGTACTTCTCCTCGGGGTGCTCCCATTCTATTCGTGAAGAAGAAAGATGGAAGTATGCGACTTTTGTATTGATTATCTGGAGTTGAATCATGTCACCATCAAAAAATAGGTATCCATTGCCACGTATTGATGACTGTTTGACCAACAGCAAGGAGCCAAATTCTTTTCAAAGATCGATCTTCGTTCCGGATATCACCAATTGAAGATTAGAACCACCGACATTCCAAAGGCGGCTTCGTAACTCCTAAGACGGGCATTATGAATTCCTAGTCATGTCCTTTGGATTGACTAATGCTCCCGCCGCCTTTCATGGATATGATGAACCGAGTATTCAAGGAATATTTAGATCACTTTGTGGTCGCTCTTTATTGATGACATCCTTATTTATTCCAAAAGTCGTGAAGATCATGAGCAACACTTGAGGTCGACCCTCCAAAAGCTTCGTGAATATAAGCTTTATGCCAAGTTGAAGAAATGCGAGTTCGTCAAGAAGTAGCATTCCTTGGGCACGTGGTATCAAGTCATGGAATATCCATTGACCCAAAGAAAGATAGAAGCTATTCAAAGTCGGGAACAACCTAAATCGATGATCAAGACGTAGCTTTCTCGGTTTAAATTGGTTATTATCGGAGATTCGTGGAAGGATTTTCTCGAATCGCTACTCCATCGACTCAAATTTTGACTCGAAAAGATACAAAGTTCTATTGGAGCGAAGAATGTGAGAAGAGTTTTCAAGAACTCAAGAAGAGACTTATTTCAAAGACTGCTCGACAATACCATCCTGCCCTGGAGGATTTGTCATCTACAAAGTGATGCTTCGAGCAAAGGGTTGGGATGTGTTCTTACGCAACATGGAAAAGTTATAGCTTTATGCCTCACGACAACTCAAAGAATATGAGAGGAATTATCCTACTCATGATCCGGAGTCGGCAAATGTTGTTTTTCAGACTTAAAATTTGGAGGCATTACTTGTATGGGGAGAAAGTGGAGATCTTTACGGATCATAAAAGCCTCAAATATTTCTTCACTAAAAGGAACTCAACACGCGACAAACGACGTTGGCTTGAACTCATTGAAAGATTATGATCATACCATCCAATACCATCCCGAAAAGCTTAACGTGGTAAATTGATGCATTGAGTAGTAGTAAGATCGATGCAAGCACGAAAGTGCGTTATTGTCAACACAAAGGCCCATTTTGTGTGACTTGCAAAGGATGGAGATAGAGTTAAAGACTCAGGGAGACGCATGTGATGATAAATAATATATGAAAGAGAACCGACTTTAATCGATAAAGTTAAAAGTCGCCAAGCTACGCACTGGAGCCGATGCGATGAGAAAGAAAGTGCAAGAGGGTGCTCATAGGAAGCAAGAATCGATGAAGAAGGAATACTTGAGTCAACTCTGACTTTGTGTTCCTAACGACCTCGATTTAAAGTATAATATCACGATGGAGGCGCACAACACACCATTTGCAATCCATCTCTGGGAG